>CAUYPK010024109.1:0-14840 GCA_963574355.1 Loris lydekkerianus
AATATATTATTGTTAAAATTATATGCTTTTGTGTGAGTGTTTGTCTGTTTTGGCAGGTCACTGCGTGGTGTGGCTCTCTGACTCTCACAGTTTAAAATTTTGGCTCTTTGTGTCGAACTTGTTCGCCACCCCTGGTCTAGTGGATGGCGCTGCTGTGTGAGGACTAGCAATGAGGGACAGGCAGGAGGAAAGAGCCAGCACATGAAGGATGGCAGGGTAAAAAGTCAGAAACCCTGAAGATGCTGTTACTAAGCTGCAGAATTACCCTGCACTGAGACCCTAGTGTTTGTCCTAAGACAGCATTTCTTAGGACAAAATTCTGACATTTTTAAGCCACCTTCACTTGCTTCCCTGGTTGAAGCACTGTCTTCCTTGTCCCCCACTGCCCAGCACTCACTGTGCCAACATTATGCACCAACTGTGTATCAGGTGTTGTAGCAGATGCCAAAGCAGGAAATGGACACCATGTGATCCAGAGTCTAACACAGGGGTATCCCACCTGCAGGGCCCCATGCTGACTCAGTGAGGACAGTTTTGCTTCTCTGTGGTGTCTAATATCACAAGTGTGTGTGGACTATTTTTTGCTAGCGGCTTTCCTTAGTGAGTCTGTATTTCATGTGTGGCCCAAGATCACTCTTATCCAATGTATGGGGGAGAAAAAAAAAAGATCGGACCTTTTCTGTTCTAAAGAATGCTTATAGACTTTTTGTTCGATTTTTAAATTTATTTTATTATTTATTTATTTATTTACTTATTTATTTTATTTATTTATTTTATTTTATTTTATTATGTGACTACTGTGTGCCGAGGATACTGCACTACACCTTTAACTGGTTGCCTATCTCTAACCATTACCATCTCCAGTTAATATCCACACTCCTTAACTAAATTATCTTTTAAGGATTTAGGGTGTATCAAGTTATTCCCCTGATTTGAAATCTATTCCCCAAGGTAGTGGTTCTCAAACTGCAGCATGCATGAGAATCACCTGGGGGTAGTAGGCTGCTTCCCCAGCCTCTGACTCAGCAGGTGTGCAGAGAAGCCCAGGAATTTTCCTTGCCAGCGTGCTCATAAGGGCTGTTGATGTTGCTGGTGTGATAACCACATTTTCCAACCATGGATTAATAGGATCAATACCTCATTATCTGGTGAATCATACCTGTCCCGGCTCTATGGGTCAAGTTTCTTCATCTTTTCAAATATTTATCCCTGTAGCTTGAATACATTTTCCCACATTAGTCAAAACCTTAACTCTTTCCCTATCTAAAGGTCCCTGACACAATATGCTGTATTTAGTGTAGATTCCCCACTCTCCTTCCCTATCCACAGGTGCAGACCCCCTTGATGTCTCCTCGGTTATTTTTCAAACACTTCTTACACCCCACTGAGTGCCACAGTGGTGCTGGGCTCTGTCACCTGTGCATTCCAGGTAACAGAGAAAATCTACCTCACATGCTACATTAAAACACGGGCATTTCTTTAGGATGAGGATCATATGGAGTCTACTTTTGTACCTTGAAATCTAGGGGTGATAAGTGACACACGATCCTGCTTAATGTTTGTAAAAAGTGATAAATAGTGCAGGTCAGAGATGAAACTGCCTTCACTTTAAATTCCATTTACAGGTGTAAGTGAAATATTTACAAAAATGTTTAAAGATCTGTTTTTAAGGTCACAATAGACTACCAAATATTTGAGTCTATAATAAATTAAATCATGGACCAAAAGCATTGATACGCTGCTCTAAGTGGCATTAAAAACATCACATTTAATGTGAAAGGCTTGCTTTTACTGAGTTCATAACGTTTTCTGGCAAAGAGATTTTAGTTTTGAAGATCATCTGAAAGAATTTCGTTTTCTCATTTTGAAACATCTCACTTTATTCTTTCAGCACTATTCAATAAGAATGTGGAATTTATTTAACAAAATAGCATCATTTTTATCCATAGTTAATTTTTCCAGAAGTTAACAGTCTCCAAAAGCTAATGTGCTCAATGAATCTTACACAAACTGTGCTTGATTAACGAATAAATGCACACATTTGTCTAAACTGTTATAATTCAATTATTTGATTATTTTAATTTCTAAGATAGTATTGCTATATAAAGCTTTTTAACCATGCAAATGCGTCCATTATCAAGGAGCATTACTATTGCCTCTTCCCTGCTAACAAACAAACAAAAGCAAAAATGGATATGAAACAGCCAGGGAGACAGTCAGCTCCTGATTCCCTGTCTCTTAACCTGTATTTATTTCACACTGAGTTTCCTTCCAGGACTTCTCTCATTTACGTGACTCTAAATAAGTTTAAACACACTGCACCACAATTTTTCCTTCAGTAAATAAAGAAACAAGTATCTCTTACGTGATTATTGTGAAGATTAAATGATGAGACAGGCTAAAAATAACAATGTTAGATGTGAAAACAGTGGTTGTTCAGAGCAAGGTCTGAAAGCTGTAGCCCTGAGCACTGTTTGTCATGGGTCTGCACTAAGATAAGGAGCCTTCCCCCGGGCCAGCCAACTGTGCCCCAAGCTCCCTGCTCAGCTCTGGACTCGTGATTTCCGTAGAAGAGCTGTGTGAATCAGGCGCCTACTGATTCTTTTTCTCCACCAACCTCCCCTGGCCATCTGGCCCATCAAATAACATGGCTTCAAAGGAACAAGTTCGAAACCAAAATTTTAAAAATACTCCCATGAGTGGTATCTTTAAATAATGAAATACTTAACATAAATCTAACAAAACATATGCAGGATATAAATGTTAAAAACTAATAAAACAAGTCAAAGGAGACCTGAACAGGTGAAGAGAGACACAGAGACACAGTGTCCATGGATGGGAGGCTCCAGAAAGGTCAGATGTCAATCTCCCCGAAATTACTCTGTAAGCTTAATGCATTTCGTGTAGAAAATCAAAGGACCTAGAACAGAGGTTCTCAACCTGTCGCGACCCACAGGAACTGTATTAAAGGGTCGTGGCATTAGGAAGGTTGAGAACCACTGACTTAGAATAAACAAAACAACTTTAAAATATAATAAATCACATTATCTGATTTTAAATATTAATATTATGATTATAATAAAGTGTGTAGTGAATACATGTATAAACAAAACAAACAACAAAGTCCAAAAGTAGATTGCCTAATGTGTTCCACTGATAATTCGGTTAGGAAAGAGATTTTGGATAAAATTGGGCATCAATATGACAAAACAAACAAACAAAGAGAATCCCTTAATCTGAACATCTTGCCTAATTCGTAAATAAGTTGTAAGTGGCTCATAAATCTAAATGTTATACAAAGAACTGTCAATTTTTTAGAAGAAAACAGAATTAAAACTCCTTTACCAGTGAGTTATGTGCAGAAACCCTACACATAACCTTTATAGCACAGTAAGCACAAAAAGGAAAGATTAAACTTTCTTTAATTAAAATTTAAAACTTTTTCTTTAAAAAACATTGTCAAGAGAACAAAAATAGAAGCTACACAGTGAGAGACAAAGTTCTTTCATCCATGATATATAAAAATCTCCTAGAAAAACAAGCCACTGATAATCTAGGGAAAAATTCCTAACAGATACATCATCAAACGGATATAAGAATAAAAGTATAACCACAAAAATATGCTCAACACTATTAAGCATGAAGGAAATAAATACTAACCTGTAATGAAATATACTACCCACCCACTACAAAGGCTAAAGTTAAAAACAAAACAAAACAAAAACAACTCAAACTGCCAGCACCAATGGCCAGTGAGGATTTCAAAGAACTTTCGTACATTGCTGATGGGGATTGAGAATGGCACAGGGATTCTGGAATAGTTTGTGGATTTTCTAACATTTAAACGTACCTCACTTACCATCCAGCCAATCCATTCCTGTATGAATTGACTTTAAAGACATGAAGACTTAGTTTCATACAAAAATTCTGTATTATAATAAGGTAATAATAGTGTAACCTCTTAAGTAGCAACTGAACAAATAGTAAAATAATCCAGTTAAGATTTATTATTGTGAGTGAAATCATTGGAAAATACAAAGTTTGAAATTAGGTTCTCAATTTCACATACTATTTTCCCTTATATCTCATAGTATTTCCAACATTGTCATCATTATTATATTGAGTATATATGTCGCGACTGATCTTGGATGTTACCGTTGTAATTATTTTGGGGGTGCCAAGAACTATGTGCATGTAGGACAGAAAACTTAACCCATAAATGGCATGTGTGTCCTGACGTCTCCTTGGCCAACTAGTCCCACCTCGCTCCCTTTTCTCAGGCCTCCCTATTCCCTGAGACACAACAATACTGAAATTAGGCCAGTTAATAACCCTACAATGGTTTCTAAATGTTTACGTGAAAGGAAGAGTCACATGTCTTTCTCTTTAATTAAAACCTTGCTACAGGAAAGCTTAGCGAGGAAGACGCTTGGAAAGCTGAGGTCAGGGAAAATAGCCAGTTCCCTTGTGCAAACAGCCAAATTATGAAAAGTTCTTGAAGGAAATCAAAAGAGCTCCAGAGAACCCACAATGATAAAATAGCAAAACAAAAAATTTCTTCACTGTTGGCATGGAGAAAGCTTTAGTGGTCTGGATAGGTTCTTAATCAGCCCTAACAGGCCCTTAAACCAAAGCCTCATCTTTGCTTCTGTGAAGGCTGAGATAAGTAAGGAACCTGCAAAAGAAAATGAATGCCAAGGACATTCATGAGGTTTAAGGAGAGAAGCCATCTCTACAACATAAAGGTGCAAGGGAAGGAGAAACTGCGAAGGCAGAAGCTGCAGAGAGTTCCCCAGAAAATTTAGCTAAGATCATTCATGAAGGTGGCGACATTCAACAACAGATTTTCAATGCAGACAGCACAGCCTTCTATTGTAGAAAGATCTATCTAGGACTTTCATAGCTAGAGAGGAGAAGTCAGCACATGGCTTCAAAGGTTTGAAGAATAGGCTGACCCTTTTTATAGGAGCTGATGGAACTGGTGAATTTAAGTTGAAGCCAATACTCATTTACCATCCTGAAAATCCTAGAGCTTTTAAGAATTATGCCAAATCTACTCTGTCCGTGCTCAAAAAATGAAGCAACAAAGCCTGGATGACAGCCCACCCATATATAGCATGAATATATTAAGTCAGTTCCAGAGAGCTACAACTCACTAAATAATCGCTTTCAAAATATCTCTGTACACGGACAATGCACCCGGTTACCTGAGACTGTTTATGGAGCTGGATAAGAAAATTAATGTTTGTTTTTTGTTGTTGTTGTTGTTGTTGTTTTTCGTAGGTGCTAACGTATCATCCCTACTGCATTCTATGGATCAAGGAGTAATTTTGACTTTCAAGTCTTATTCTTAGAAAAATACACTTTAAAAGGCTATAGCGACAAGAGATAGTGATTCCTTGGATGGATTTGGGCAAAGTAAATTGAAAACGTCTGGAAAGGATTCACCTTCCTTCTTGGATACCATTAAGAGCCCTGAGGACTCTTGGGAGGAGGTCAAAATGGAAACCTTCAAGGAGTTTGAACACGTTGATTCCAAAGCTCATGGCTGACTTTGAAGAGTTCAAGATTTCAGAAGAGATGGAAGTGGTGAAAGAAACAACAAGGGAACTACAAGGAGAGGTGTGGTCTGAAGAGGAAACCGAATTGTTGCAATCTCATAATAAATCTTGGATGGATAAGGAGTTATTTGTTATGAGCAGAGAAAGTGCTTTCTTGAGACAAAATCTACTCCAAAAGAAGGTGCTATAACATTGTTGACAGGACAACAAAGCATTTAGAAGGTTACATCAACATCGTTGACAAAGCAGTGACAGGTTTTTATAGGATCGACTCCGATTTGAAAGAAGGTCTACTGTGTAATCGCAGAAACCTTTTGCTCATTTAATAACCATGCCACTAATTATAACCCCACCATATTCCAAGAAACACAGGTAGGCATCCACATATATGCACACACATGTACAATGTTATACTTCCTCTGTATTTAAGATTTTTTTCTGTAAATATAGTGTTTCAAAACTTTCTAAATTTTTTTTTCTTTTCCTCTTTTTTTTGAGACAGAGAGGAAATAAACATGAAAACACCTACAGCAGAAGAATAATATTTGAGACTCCTTGATAAATGATGGCAAAATATATGCATATTAGGAATATCATGTAGAGGAAAACACATTCTAATGTCTTGAAAACAAAATAACCAGGCTTCATCCCTGAAACAGTGTAACCTTTCAGTATAATTCAAGAAAGTAAAAATATGATTCATGTCAGAGACTGAGAAATTCAAACATGGCATCTGCCATCTACAGCTGTAAACAGTGTATAAATAACCTATTAAATGGGGCAATCCATAAAAAAAAAAAAAAAAGGTCTACTGTGAGCAAAATGCTAGCAGACAGCATCGCATGCTGCAGAGACTCTTCCACAACAGGAAGAGCCAATGCATGCAACAAACTGCATGTTTGCTTGTCCTATTTTCAGAGACTACCACAGCATTCTAGCCTTTGGCAACCACCAGCATCAATAGTCAGCAGCCCTCAACATCAGGGCAGAGCCCTCCGCCAGGCAGGAAAAGGATAACTTGCCTGAGACTCAGATAATCATTAGCATTTTTTAGGAATAAGGTATTTTTAAATTAAGACATATACAGTTTTTAAACATAATGCTATTGCATGCTTAATAGACAAGCGTGCACTGTATAACTTTCATACTCAGGAATAAAAAAAAATGTGTGACTCTTTATTACAACATTTTTTTCAGTCTGGAACTGAACCAGCACCATCTCTGAGGCGTGTCTCCATATTTATCAAGTGCCACATGATACTATGAAATACGTGTACACTGTATTACAGCTAAGGACTAATTAACATTTGCATTACCTTACATACCTGTCAATTTCTTGTGGTAAAAACAAAAAACTTACACTTATAGTCATTTTCAAGAGTATGATACATTGCCATTAACTCTAGTTACCATATTGTACAGTGCAGTTCTCCTTGAATTTATTCCTCCTGTGAAACAGATTTTGCATCCTTTGACCTGCATCTTCATAACCACTCCCTTCCCCTTCTGCCCAGCCACCAGTAAATTTCCATTTGATGTCTATTTCTATGAGTTTAAACTTTTAGATGCAACATATAAGTGGTTTGTCTTTAGCACCAGTTTATGTTACTTAACAAAGTGTCCTTCAGGTGTATCCACACTGTCACATATGATAGGCTTTCCACCTCTTTAAGGCTGAGTAGTATTCCATTGTTTAAAGTACATAACATTTCTTCACTCATTCATCAGTCGATAGACACTTAGACTGATTCCTTACATGTGTTTGTGAAGAGGGTCAGTAGCTGCCAGAAAGCACAGCCCACGCTGCTTACTTGTCCAAATGCCCTATTGTACCTTGCCTAGTGTGTTACAAATAAAATAATGCCCTATTGTACCTTGCCTAGTGTGTTACAAATAAAATATTATAAAGACTGTAATACACTGATATATTTTCTGAAAGATTACAAAATAATTTACTGTTAGTTTCAAAAAAAAAAAAAAAACACATAATTTGAAATTTCATTGGAAGAATTAAGCGGGATCAATCCAAGACTGGAGTGGGATAAGATACCTCTCAGCTCCCTGGTGCTCTAAAATTCCACAACATTTTCACTCTTAGTGTCTGAGCATCAAGACACTTGGCAGGTTTCCGAGTACTGCATGGGTCTGTCCTCATTTAGCTTTCACTCACATTAACGCTCAAAGGTTGTTAAAATGATTCCAATTTTACCTAGGCCAGGACCTTCCAGTTCCCGAGGACAGAGGGTCTAACCAAAGCACACTTCCAGCTGTGGGAGGAAGGAGGGAGCGGCAATTAGAATCCACTGTAACTCTTGCGCTGGATATAGTTTCTAGATTCAGCCAACCAAGTGACTACAGTAAATTTTTGTGACATTTTGAGGCATGGAAGAGTAAAGGAATTCACTGTCAACACTGAACAATCCTCAAGTCTCCAAGCACTCTACCTAATTGATTCCCTGAATTATTTTTGGCAAATTCCTTGTCATCCTCCCATGCCAACCAGAAATATCACAGTCTCTGTAGATTTCCCAGACCAGGGTGGCCAACCCTCACTTGCTGAATAAATGGCATTGTTATCCACTGAGGAGGCTCTTGGCTTCTTCCTCCTCCTTCCTTCTCAGCTGCCTGGCACATGAAGTGTCTGCAGGAGAGCAAGCCTTGGTTTGTAACTACCTTGACTCAGGTTGAAGCATATGCACAAACACAGGTGTGCTGCTGGCCCACATAACTGGGCCAGGGCAGAGAGGAGGGAGGGCGGATCGACCAAACTCACATCTTCCCTTGATTCTGCAGACTCCTCACCCAAACCTGTCAACTCTCAATCTACTGCCTGCCGCCTGTTTTCAGAAAAGCCATGTACATGCATCTGAAAGTCTTCCCAGATATCACAGGTACATAGGATTCTACTATTTATTTTATTTTATTTTAAGACAGAGTCTCATTCTGTCACCCTGGGTAGAGTGATGTGACATCATAGCTCACAATAACTTCAAACTCTTGGGTTCAAGAGCTCCTCATGCATCAGCCTCCTGAGTAGCTTGGCCCACGGCTGCCAGCCACAATGCCCGGCTAGTTTTTCTATTTTTAGTAGAGTCAAGGTCTTGCTCTTGCTCAGGCTGGTCTCAAACTTCTGAGCTCAAGCAATCCACCCACCTCAGCCTCCCAGAGTGCTGGGATTACAGATGTGAGCCACCGTGCCCAGCTCTACTATTATTTTTAAATGTAATATCTGTTGATGAAACTCAAATAAGAAAACATAAGTTTCTTCACACAAGTCACTAAAGATTATATTATTCAGCTTCATAAAATGACAAAGTCAGATAGTGTTACTTCTACAATTAAGCAGGTCAAAGTCAGGAGGTTCTTGGTGAAACTTTAGCAATCCATTTTTATAAGTTTTAAGAGGAAATAAAATACATCAGAAAAAATAATTGCAGAAGTCAAAGTCAAGAAATGTGGATTCTTGACCTAGTTCTTCCCCTAACTCTGATATCTTGGTGAAATCTTTTGGCATCTGTGAATTTAAACTTTTGTATTTGTATAACTGAATTCCTGATGTGAACACAGAATCTGTGTTGGTTAAGTTCCTTTCTTCACCAGGCACTCAAGCCTTTGCCACAGGGGATACAAATATGAGTTGACCAGAGACGCTGCTCCTCGGAGACAGGGGAGAGATAAATCCCACATAATAGTGACTCCCTAGACCAGAACGGATAACATGATGGAAGGGTTCAGAGAAAGAAAGAATGTCTTCTTCTGGGGCAGAGGGAGGACATGCTTTATAGATTAGAAGATGTTGAGAAATGAGAATGTTGGAGTAGATAATCTCCAAAGTTCATTCTACCTCTTAGAGCCAATTCTGTGGACTCCTGGGAAATCTTAAATCAAGATCGCCCAGTGGGCATGTCTGAGAGGTTGTGTCTAAGCTGAGATAGCTGGGCTTTGAAAAATGACATCTACTCTTTAATTTCAACCCCTCCCACGTTTGCAAAGATTTAGTCTGTTGAAAACAGAAACCATCATCACAAAAACATTTTCACTTGCTTACAATTCCCCAACATAATAGCATTAGATAAATTAGTGTCTATTCTCTCAAATGATAAAATATAGCACACAAGCAGGACTGAATAAGTATATAGTGTTCGTGGGCACAACTGTCACAGAATTCACACGGACAGAATGGGCCATTTGCTTATTTGCAAAAGAACACGGGGAATACATCTGTGCAATTTTATTCCTCAGGGAATCTTCACACAGACCACGTTTTAGAGGAGTTCATTAACATTCCCTTTATCTCTTCTCATAAAACTATAAGCTCTACTTTCACACATGCCTAATGAAAATATCTTCAACACTAGCATAAAGAAAAAAGTTATGACAAAAGATTCAGTTTTAATTGCAACCTTCTAGAATGTACTTAAATCTAGCAAATCATGGACATTGAATGTACATTAGAAAGTGGGATGTTAGAAAATGGAAACCCTTTAAATGATGGGCTATCAACTGGCCTCACTGCAGACCTCTCAGAACAACCTCAGGAAGTGCGGACGTGCCCAGCGGCTGCACACAGAAATACCGCACCATGAGGCCTTGCAAGTATCTGGTTAAGCCGTGTACAGGAAATTAAAAATATATTTTACAGAAGTCTTATTAATTATTAATAATACAACATAGCAATGCCTTTGATATTGAGCCATATTATTTCTTAAAATTATTTTAATTGTTAATTATAATAACCAATGAAGGCTCTAAAAAAAACCGAGATTAAAAAAAAAAAAAAGTGTATGTTTGAAAGCGTTAAGTCTGCCCAAAAAGTAGAAATTGAAAAGTAACAATTCCACCCTTCAGTGCTTATTCTAGGGAACTGGTGTTCAGCTGTGCCACACAGGTTATTTTTTCTATGTGGTCTCAAAAGTGCCTAAGGACTTCTCATTATTTTTTAAAAAAAGGGAACACTCCTGATCCCCCCAACCCGGTCCTATTCTTCAAGGCCAGGGTCCAGTCCGGGGCCCGGCTGTCTTTGTGCGGCAGCCTCCCGATTCCGTCCCATGCTGCCCCTGCCCCAGGCTGAGCGCTCGCTCCTGGAGGGAAGCCAGGCCCCCGCCGCTGCTGCGCCTCTTGTAAGCTCTCCACCCTTCCACCTCCGTACCCTTCCAACTCGGCCCCTGCCCCTCCGCGGGAAACGCCCTCTTTCTTCTCCCTGCTGGACACCACGTCTCCGGGCTTCTCCCCAACAAGGCTCATTTCTAGCCCCTCACCCACCCTTTGCCCCCTTCCCATCTTAACAGATCTCACCAGGGTCTATCTTGTGCGCTTCTTTCTCTGTTTATACATTTTTTATTCCATTCCCATCCCGCACACAAGACCTTCATTATCTCTCCTTGGATTACTATAATAGCCTTTCTCTGAATAAAAATGTAAAAACGAGAAACATCACCCACAGGCAGGAAACTAAAGGATGTTAGAAAGAAGGGCCTGCCTCCTCCTCCCTTGCAGACTTGGAGGGAGTGGCTGACGAACGGAAAGAGGAAAGCTAGTTGGTTTTCATTTTCTCTTCCAAAAACACAACGGGTGGCAGAAGAAATCTGACGATGCTTCACAGCTAAGCCCAGCTCTTCATGTTCCAGACAGGAGTGAGGGGACGCCTGGTTCTAGGCACAGATCCTAATCCGTAATCCAGGGAGCTGTGCTTTCTGCGCCTTGGACCCATTTTCTTTAAAGCTGAAGTGAGACCTCTGTCATTCTTCTCTAGTGCTAAATTATCATCACAATGGGAAAAAACGGAGGAAATGTTGTTAGAAGCCAGAATAAAAAATATGTATGTTTATTTAAATCTATAAGATAATGTTTTAAAATCATACTAATAACAATATGTTGGGTGATTGTTAACATATAAACGAGGTAAGTGACTGTCACCACTATTAGAGCCTGTGAGAGGGCGTGGTTGGGAATGCTGTGTCATAAACACAGACCCAAATTAGTGAAAAATGTGGCTTGCAAGCTTGAGTGCAACCTCTTTAAAAAAAAAAAAAAAAAGCAGTACTAATCTATATGCTAAGATAAAGATAATTGGACACATAGAAAATATTCAGTTAAAACCAGAGAAATTAGCAAATGAGGGGTAGACAAAGAACAAATGAAAAACAGGTGAAAACATGTATTATTAATCCAACTATACTTCTGATTTGCCTACAAACACCAATTAAACATCAGAAAGTTTTAGTATTCATTAAAAAAAGAAAAAGAACCCAACTATACATGGTTTGACAATTAAGTCTGTGAACTCGTCCTAGAAAAATTGCTACATACGTCATTGCTGAATATCACTATGGCCACCAGATGGCCAAGGGGAGCACTTTGAAGGTAACTATAGTCACAAAATAAATTATAAAATATTCTTAACTACATAAAATATAGCATTGAAAATTGGGAGGGGTTGTAAAAGCAATAATCATAGGGAAATATATAGCTCGGCATGCATAATGATAAAGAAGTTCTAATATCTAATATTTAAGTGTTCGCTCTAGGGTATGAAAAGAATAAGAGTAACATAAACATGAGCCAAGTAGAGGAAAAATAAAATAATACATAGCAGAGCAGAAATCAGGAAAATTTATACATGAAAAAACAGAGAACAGAGAAAATAAAACTAATATGTGGTTCTTTAAACATTAAATATAATTGATATGCTTTTAGCCAGGCTGAACAAAGGGGGGTGAGAGAGACGAAAGACCCAAATTGCTAACGTCAGAAATGAAAGAAGGGTTATCACTGTTTATTTCATGAATATTAAAAGGAAAATAAAGGAACACTGCGAATAATGGTAAACCTGAATATAACAACTGAGATGTAATAAAGTAATTCTTCAAAAGAAATAACTACCAGAATGCAAAGAGAAATGAATAATCCAAATCAAGCTGTATTTATTAAATAAGTTAAAGTTATAATCGTGTTTCAAAAAAGAAAACACCAGCATTATGAGGTTCTCTAGTGAAATATACCAAACATTGAAGAAAGAAATGATACTAATTCTCCTCAATCATTTCAAAAAGACAGAAAAAATATAAAACAATTCTTAACATATTCTATGAGGCCAGCATCATTCTAAGCCAAATGCAGATAAATATAAGAAAGGAAAAATACAGACCATATTTCCCATTAACATAGAAGCAAAAGTCTTCAACAAAGTATTGGCTGATTATTCTAACATGTGCAACAAGAATTATATACCAAAAGCCAGGCGTAGTGGCTCACACCTGTAATCCCAGTATGCTGGGAGGCCAAGGTAGGTGGATTGTCTGAGTTCACAATTCTAGACCAGCCTGAGTAAGAGAGAGACCCTGTCTCTAAAAATAGCTAGGCATTGTGGTGGGGTCTTGTAGTCCTAGCTTACTCAGGAAGCTAAGACAAGAGTGTCACTTGAGACCAGGAGTTTGAGGTTTGCTATGAGCTGTGACACCATGGCACTCTACCAAGGGAAAGAGAGAAAAACAAAGAATTCTACACCACTACAAATTTGGACATACCTCGGTTATGCAATGCTTATTCATCTTTTGAGAATCAGTCAATAGGTGAAAGAAGAAAAACCATACAATCATATTATTTGATGCATATTAAAATGTTTTCCAAAACTGAACATCATTCACAGTTAAAACTCTTACCTATAATTACTCTTTCTATAAATAGAAAGAAATGTCTTTCATTTGGTGAAAAACATCTATTAAAAAAATAATAAACTACAGTTAATGTCATAGTTGATGACAAAAAACTGGATTCTTCTACCTTAATTCCAGAAACAAGGTAAAGATGTAACATCTCTCCTTCACTTATATTCAACATTTTATTGTATGTGCTACCTAGTAAAATAAGATGAGAGAAAGTAAGTACTACAAAAAAAAAAAAAAAAAAAAAAAAAGAAAACAAAACACCATATGATGGGTTGTATCAAATGAGCACAGCCCATAAATATTCTAGCCTCCAACCACCAAACTAGAATAATTTGAGGGATACAATAATTAGAAGAGTACTGGATTCTACCTAAGAGTATAAAACCATATTCATGAGTCAATATTTTCTAAATAAAAAAACAATACTTCATTTTATATGGAATCAGAAAAAAACCTTGAATACCCAAGACATTACTCAGAAATAAAAACAAAGCTGGAGGAATCATGCTATCAGATCTCAGACTATACTACAAATCGATAGTGACCAAAACAGCATGGTACTGGCACAAAAACAGAGAAGTGGATGTCTGGAACAGAATAGAGAACCAAGAGATGAACCCAGCTACTTACCATTATTTAATCTTTGACAAGCCAATTAAAAACACTCAGTGGGGAAAAGATTCCCTATTTAACAAATGGTGCTGTGAACTGGCTGGCAACCTGCAGAAGACTGAAACTGTACCCACACCTTTCACCATTAACTAAGATAGACTCTTACTGGATTAAAGATTTAAACTTAAGACATGAAACTACAAAAATACTAGAAGAGAATGCAGGGAAAACCCTTGAAGAAATAGGTCTGGGTGAGTATTTTATGAGGAGGACCCCCTGGGCAATTGAAGCAGCTTCAAAAATACACTATTGGGACCTGATCAGACTAAAAAGCTTCTGCACAGCCAAGAACATAGTGAGTAAAGCAAGCAAACAGCCCTCAGAATGGGAGAAGATATTTGCAGGTTATGTATTTGACAAAGGTTTAATAACCAGAATCCACAGAGAACTCAAAGGTATAAGCAAAAAATGAACAAGTGATTCCATCGCAGGCTGGGCAAGGGATCTGAGGAGAAACTTCTCTAAAGAAGACAGGTGCATGGCCTACAGACACATGAGAAAATGCTCATCATCTTTAATCATCAGAGAAATGCAAATCAAAACTACTTTGAGATATCATCTAACTGCAGTAAGATTAGCCTATATCACAAAATCTCAAGACCAGAGATGTTGATGTGGATGTGGAGAAAAGGGAACACTTCTACACTGCTGGTGAGAATGCAAATTAATACATTCCTTTTGGAAAGATGTATGAAGAACACTTAGAGATCTAAAAATAGATCTGCCATTCAATACTATAATTCCTCTACTGGGTATATACCCAGAAGACCAAAAATCTCACTGTAACAAAGATATTTGTACCAGAATGTTTATTGCAGCCCTATTCATAATTGCTAAATCATGGAAAAAACCCAAGTGCCCATCAATCCACGAATGGATTAATAAATTGTGCTATATGTACACCATGGAATATTATGCAGCCTTAAAGAAAGATGGAGAC
>CAUYPK010024111.1:0-24471 GCA_963574355.1 Loris lydekkerianus
GTCCCTTGCTGGCTCTCTGTATCCTCAAAGGGATGATCGTAGGCAGGTCCCACCGGCCAGAGATGTCTGGAGTCTTGTCTCCCCAGATTCGCCAAGCCCAGTTACAGGGAAGCTGTTACTCAGCCGCCATCTTTAATCCACTTCCTCCAATTTCTTATCGTGAATGAACTTCTGAGCCCCATACACTTCTTTTAAAGTTCCTTCGTTTCTTTCTTTCTTTCTTTTTTTTTTTTTTCAGTTTTTGGGTAGGGCCAGGTTTGAACCTGCCACCTCTGGTATATGGGGCTGGTGCCCTACTCCTTTGAGCTACAGGTGCCACCCAAAAGTTCCTTCATTTCTTTAAGCGATAGTTGGTACTACCATGGGCAAAAATAGACACTGCAGAAGCCCAAGGAGGTTGCTAAGCTCTGGTTTTGCTGTGCCAATTATCACTTTGTTAAAGATTCTGCACTTCTTCCTGCCAAACATGAAACCCATGTTAGTGCCTATGTGGCAAGAAATTGGGGCAAAGTGAAGAGTTGGACCCTCTCCTGCTACCATGCATTACCTTGTTCAGCACCTCTCCATTCATTAATTTATTTGCTCATTCTTTTATAAAATGTTAACCAACACCTTTCTCTGGCAAGATGATAATGGGGGCTGAGGCTAAAAATGAATATGACACAGTTCCTAGCCTTAAGGGAACTCCATGTCTGTAAGAAAAAAATACAAATATACATAAATGACAACACATGGCAGAAAGAGACAATTCCTAAGAAATGCATAGAGAGACGGATTAGCTCAGAACTTGGAGAGGACATTTCCAGCAAAAGTTTCCTGGGAAACAGAATAAAAGTAACTTAATTCTGTTGGGAGAATAATTTTCTTCTTGTGAATCATAGATTCATAGATTTTATTAAATCATAGATTTTATTAAATCTCAATGGAATCAGTTGGAAAAAAAACTACTCTTATAACCTAATTCCTAATCTTTCCTTCCCCTAAAGAATTTTTCAAACTCTCAAGGGAGATGAGAAAGGAAGAAAAAGATGAAACAGGAGTGTAAGTGAATGGTGCCCCCAAAACACAAAAGATACCAAACCACAAAAAATAGCTTTGCATAATGGAGGAGTATGGGGGTGGGCTGCCACCTGGAGACATTGGACTGAACACTGGAATCCTTACCAGAATGGCAAGAAAGAGTTCCTATGTAATAAGCATAGCTGTACAAGGATGGGAGAATCACAGAGAGATTAACAGCAGCAAAATTTGGAAGCTGAAAAGCAGAGGGAAGATTGATCTGGAAAAAAAAAAAAAAAGAACACAACATTTTTAACCTTGCAATAGAGAAATCCAGGCAGTGGTGAAAACCAGTCCAATATTCACTTGCATCACCTCCAAGCCTTTAAAATTTGATACCTGCATAAATGGAGGTTGCAGTACAGGGGATTATGTAATAAAATAGGAATTTGTTGAGTGTCTGTTTATGAAGTAGTAAACCCCATGTCCCCTCCCAACCTTGTGAGCTGAATCATTTCCCCTCTGGCCCAACAGAAGTCTGCAGCTTTATTCTTTGGTGAGAGTAAAAGAAAAGGTCTTTGGGCTAAAACACAGCAAGCTCAGTTGAAGGCTGGGGTACTACACTAAAAACAGGGTATTAAGAGGACATTTGCCTACTGCGAGCTGAGATGCTGGTCTATCCACCTCCACCTTCTGCCCACATGCCTTCCTGTAATACTGGCAGCCAAGAGGAAACACCTTACAGTAGTCTGTCAGCTCCTGAGGAAAAACCTAAAGATATCGAGACTAGAGTTCCCTCAGCTATACAGCCCTATTCAGTCACACTATAAATCAGCAAGCACAGGCTCAGAACTTCCAACTGACAACTTCTAGCTTGTCAATCCCTACTCTTTTTTTTTTTTCTTTCTTTTTTTTTTTTAGAGACAGAATCTCACTTTGTCACCCTTGGTAGAGTTCTATGGCGTCACAGCTCACAGCAACCTCCAGCTCTTGGGCTTAGGTGATTCTCTTGCTTCAGCTTCCCAAGTAGCTGGGACTACAGGCACCCACCAGAATACTCAACTATTTTTTTGTTGCAGTTTGGCTGGGGCTGGGTTCGAACCTGCCACCCTCAGTATATGGGGCAGGCACCCTACTCACTGAGCCACAGGAGCCACTCTCAATCCCTACTCTTAAATATGAATGGGCAAAAATTGATAGCTAAAGAAAACTTCTGACATGAACGAGAAAGAAAAAAATAAACACACTAAAAAGAGAAGCTTAGAAGAAATAGCCTATTTGAGGAGAAGAAAAATCATGAAAAGAAACTATACTTGATATTTTTAGGGCAGTGAGAAGATGAAACAAATGGTCTGTGAAGCTAGTGTATGATGCCCCATGATCATATCAATATACGCAGCTATGATTTAATAATAAAAAAATAATAAAAAAAAAAGAAACACCCAAACTAGGAAAAAGCTCTAGGAAATTGCAAATAAGATAGCAGAAATAAAAAATCCCAATATGCAGATAGGAATATAAGGTTGAAGCTATAACTCAGTGAATAGTTTAAAAAGAAAAATAAGGATGCATGAAAGAGAAGCATAAGACAATCAAAAGACCAGGCCACAAGGCCCAATACTGGAACATTAAGAGTTTTGAAAAAAGCTAGAGGTAGGATGAGAGTGAGAGAGTCGGTGGAAGAGGAGAAAACTATAACATAGGGTAAAATATTGTAAGAAAAAATTTCAGAATTAGTGGAAGTGACTTTCCAAATTCATTTATTTTATTATTTTGAATTTTTTTTATTAAGTCATTTGTACATAGATCATGAATATATTTATGCCATTATAGGATTCAATGTGTTGATTATTCATACAAATTGGAATGCTTATATCCTACTAATTAACATAGCCTTCACCTCATTTACCCAATTACAGTGTTAAGACATTTGTGTTCTACACCTGATAGGTCCAACTTGTACTTGCAATATGCTCCATAGGTCCCCTATTAACCCTCCCTCTATTAACCCACCTGCCTCCCCCCCCTCCCCCTCCCCTTCTCTCCTTCATCCTAGGCTATAGCTGTGATTCATCTTTCATATGAAAGTGTGAGTGATTATAAATTGGTTTCATAGTAGTACTGAGTACATTGGATTTTTTTTTTCATTCCTGAGATACTTTACTAAGAAGAATATTTTCCAGTTCCATCCATGTAAACATAAAAGTGGTAAAGTCTCCTTTTTTTTTTTTTTTTGCAGTTTTTGGCTGGGGCTGGGTCTGAACCCACCACCTCCAGCACATGAGGCCAGCATCCTACTCCTTTGAGCCACAGGCACCGCCAAGTCTCCATTTTTTTAAATGATGCATAGTATTCCATGGTATACATATACCATAATTTATTAATCCATTCATGGGTCAGTGGGCACTTGGGCTTCTTCCATGACTTGGCAATTATGAATTGAGCTCCAATGAACAATCTGGTGCAAATATCTTTGTTGCCAAATGATTTTTGATCTTTTGGATATACACCTAGTAGAGGAATTGCAGGATCAAATGGCAGGTCTACATTTAGATCCCTGAGTGTTCTCCAAACTTCCTTCCAAAAAGAACGTACTAGCTTGCATTCCCATCAGCAGTGCAGAAGTGTTCCCTTCTCTCCACATCCACGCCAACATCTGTAGTTTTGGGATTTTGTGATGTGAGCTACTCTTACTGGAGTTAGATGGTATCTCAGAGTGGTTTTGATTTGCATGTCTCTAATGATTAAAGATGATAAGCATTTTTTCATGTGTCTGTAGACCATGTGCCTGTCTTCTTCAGAGAAGCTTTTGTTCATGTTTCTTGCCCACAATGAAATGGGATCACTTGTTTTTTTCTTATTAATAAGTGAGTTCTGTGTGGATTCTGGTTATTAGACCTTTGTTGGAAATATAACTTGCAAAAAATCCTCTCCCATTCAGAGGGCTGTCTGTTTGCTTTACTTAGTGTGTTCTTAGCAGTGAAGAAGCTTTTTAATTTGATCAGATACCATTAATGTATTTTTGATGTTGCTTCAATTGCCTGGGGTGTCCTCCTCATGAAGTATTCTCCCAGGTCAATTTTTTCAAGTGTTTCCCCTGAACTCTCTCCAAGAATTTGTATAGTTTCATGTCTTAAGTTTAATTCCTTTGGCTATTGAGAGTCAAATTTTGTTAGAGGAGAAAGGTGTGGGTCCAGTTTCAGTCTTCTACAGGTCAGGTCACCAGCCAATTCACCCAGAACCATTTGTTAAATAGGGACTCTTTCCCCCAATTTATATTTTTGATAGGCTTATCAAAGATCAAATGAAGATAAGTGTCTGGGTTCACCTCTTGGTCTTCAACTCTGTTCCATACATCTACCTCTCTATTTTTGTGCCAGTACCATGCTGTTTTGATCACTGTTGATTTATGGTATAGCCTAAAGTCTGGAAGCATGATTCCTCCCAATTTGTTTTTATTTCTGAGTAATGTCTTGGTGATTCAAGTTTTTTTCTGTTTCCATATAAAACGAAGTACTAGTTTTTCCAGGTCTTTAAAGTATGACAGAGGTGCTTTAATAGGGATTGCATTAAATCTGTAGATTGCTTTAGGTAGTATAGACATTTTAACAATGTTGATTCTTTCCAGCCTTGAGCATGGTATATTTTCCCATTTGTTAACATCTTCAGCTATTTATTTTCTCAGAGTTTCATAGTTCTCTTTATAGAATCTTTCATGTCCTTTGTTAGTTCCACTCCCAGCTCTTTCATCTTCTTTGGCACTCTTGTAAAGGGAATAGAGTCCTTGATTGTTTTTTCCCCTTGACTATTGTTGGTATATATAAAGGCTGCAGATTTTTGAGTGTTAATTTTGTATCCTGAGACATTGCTGCATTCCTTGATCACTTCTAGTAGTCTTGTAGTTGAGGCTCTGGGGTTTTCCAGATATACAATCATGTCATCTATGAAGAGTGACAGTTTGATCTCCTCTGGTCCTATTTGGATCCCCTTGATTGCCTTCTCTTGCCTGATTGTGATGGCTAAGACTTCCATTACGATGTTGAAAAGCAGTGGAAACAATGGGAATCCTTGCCTGCTTCCTGATTGGAGTGGAAATGATTTCAATTTTACTCTATTTAATATGATATTGGCTGTGGGTTTGCTGTAGATGGCCTCTATCAGTTTAAGAAATCTTTCTTCTATACCTATTTTCTTAAGCATTCTGATCAAGAAAGGATGCTGGATATTATCAAAAGCTTTTTCTGCATCAATTGAGAGAATCATGTGGTCTTTGTTTTTTAATTTGTTTATGTGATGTATTATATTTATGGATTTACGTATATTGAACCATCTTTGGGATCCTGGGATGAAACCCACCTGGTTGGGGTGTATACTTTGTTTGATGTGTTGTTGGATTCTGTTTGCTAGAATCTTCTTGAATATTTTTGCATCAATATTCATTAGAGATATTGGTCTATAATTTTCTTTTCTTGTTGAGTCTTTTCCTGGTTTGGGAATCGGGGTGATATTTGCTTCATAGAATGTTTTGGGAAGATTCCTTCTTTTTTGATGTTTTTGAAAAGGTTAAGTAACATAGGTACTAGTTCCTCTTTAAAGGTTTGGTAGTGGAAAAAAAAAAGAAAGAAAGAAATAAAGGTTTGGTAGAATTCTGATGTGAAGCCATCTGGTCCTGGGCTTTTCTTTTTGGGGAGATTTCTTATATTTGATGCTATTTCAGAACCTGTTATAGGCTTGTTCAACATTTTCACTTCTTTCTAGCTAAGTCTGGGAAGGTGGCGTGTTTTCAAGCATTGATATATTTCCTTCAGATTTTTGTACTTCTGAGAATGGAGTTTTACATAATATTCATTAAGGATTTTTTGAATTTCTGAGGAGTCTGTTGTTATTTGGCCTTTATCATTTCTGATTGATGCAATTAGGGATTTTACTCTTCTATTTCTGGTTAGGTTAGCCAAAGATTTATCTATTTTATTAACTTTTTTTTAAAAAGTAACTTTTTGATTTATTGTTCTATTGTATGATTCTTTTGTTTTCAATTTCATTTAGTTCTGCTGTAATTTTAGTTATTTCTTTTCTTCTGCTGGGTCTAGTGTTGGAATGTTCTTCCTTTTCCAGTTGCTTGAGATGTTCCATTAGGTTGTTGACTTCCTCTCTTTCTGTTCCTTTGAGTAAGACTTGCAATGCTATAAATTTCCCTCTTAGGACTGCCTTTGTGGTATCCCAGAGGTTCTGGTAATTTGTGTCTTCATTATTGTTTTGTTCCAAAAATTTGGTAATTTCCTTCTTAATCTCATCTATGACCCAACTATCATTCAGCATGAGGTTATTTAGTTTCCATGTTTTTTTTTTATGAGTATGTGGATATCTGTTGTTACTGAGTTCAACTTTTATTCCATGATGGTCCAAGAAAATACAAGGAATAATTTCTATTCTTTTAAATTTGCTGAGGTTAGACTTGTGACCTAAAATGTGATCAATTTTGGAGGATGATCCATGGGCTGATAAGAAGAATGTGTATTCAGTTTTGTTAGGATGAAATGTTCTGTAGATGTCTGTTAAATGCAACTGTTGGATGGTTAAGTCTAAAATTTCTTTGCTTAGCTTCTTATTAGAGGATCTATCCAACACTGCCAAAGGGGTGTAAAAATCTCTGACTATTATGGTGCTGGAGGAAATCACATTGCTCATGTCTGTTAAAGTCTCTCTTATAAATTGGGGCACATTCTGGTTGGGTGCATAAATATTAATAATTGAAATCTAATCATGTTGAGTGTTGCCCTTAACAAATATGAAGTGACCATCCTTATCTTTCCTTATTATTGTATTTCCTTGTATTTGTATTTATATTTCCTTATATTTTGGTTTAAAGCCTATTGTATCTGCGAATAAAATTGTAACATCTGCTTTTTTTCTGGTTTCCATTTGCCTGGATTATAGATGACCATCCCTTCACCCTGAGTTTATGTTTATCTTTTAAGGTAAGATGAGATTCTTGAATGCAGCAGATGTCTGACCTGAGGTTTTGTATCCAGTCAGCCAACCTATGCCTCTTCAGAGGGCAATTTAAGCCATTCACATTAATCAAGGGTATTAATAAGCCTGGTAGTATTTTGGGTATCAAGTTTTTTTAAAGTTCAGTGGACCTTTTTTCATCCTTTCACCACTGTGGAAGTTGGAATTTGATCCAAAGTTTTTGAGTGTGTTTACTTTGGTGGTGGAGGATTGTGCTGTTTATTATGGAGGCTAGGTCTCAGAATATCCTGGAGAGCTGGTTTAGTTATGGCAAATTTCTTCAACATGTGCATATCATTATAGTATTTAATTTCTCCATCATTAATAAAACTCAGTATAGCTGGATACAGAATCCTGGGTTAAAAGTTATTTTGTTTAAGGAGATTAAAGGTCAATGACCACCCTCTTCTAGCTTGAAAGGTTTCAGCAGATAGATCTGCAGTCATTCTAATGTCCTTCCCTTTGTAGGTTATGGTTTTCTTATGTCTGGCTGCTTGCAGAATTTTTTCCTTCATGTTAACTTTGGCGAAGCTAATTATAATGTGTCTATGAAATTTCTTATTTGGGTTGAGGGGTGCCGATGTTCTGAAACTGTCTGCTATCTGAATTTCAGAATCTCTTGGCAGGTGTTGGAAATTCTCTTTGATTATTTCATGAAGAAGAGCATCTGTATCCTTCAAAGCAATCTCATCACGTTCAGGAATTCCTATAAGGTGAATACTAGATCTCTTCGAATTATCTCAGAGTTCTCTGAGAGAATGATCCATTTTTGTTCTCCACTTTTTTCCCCTTTGAGCATTTGGGAGTGTTCAAAAGCTTTGTCTCCAGTGTCAGAGATCCTTTCTTCTGCCTACTCCATTCTGTTACTGAGGGATTCTACTGTATTTCTCAGATCTTTGAGGGCTGCAAGTTCTTGCCTCAATGTGTCAAAATCTTTGGCAATTTTGTCTTTGAATTCATTGAATTCTTTAGAATTACTCTTTAAAATTCTAATTCCATCTTTACCTCCATTCTGTTGATCTTATTTGCTATCCAAATTATGAACTCGATTTCTGACATCTCAGCTGTTTGTTTATGAATGGGATCTTGCGCTGTGTCTGCCATATCGTTCCTTGGGGGAGTTCATCTACTCTGATTGTTCATGTTGCCAGAGTTTTTCTGCTGATTCTGCCTCATGATTGTTTTTTCCTGGTTGTCTAGATGGGCAGATAAGGTGAAATTGGATTGGGAGCTCCTGGAGTTGTAGTTAACCAGCCCTTTGTCAAGGATCTGGAACTGGTGACTGCAGCTTTTTCCCCTACAGCTTTGCACAGGACCTGTACAGTATTACTGTCTGAGGCTGAGGAAACCTGCTTGGTATGGTGGAGTTAGGTGGCTCTGTCTTGTATTCAGCTGTTCCTAGTCCAATCCTAGTGGATCAGTGACCCTGGTTTGAAGTCTTAGCTGTGGAGAAATACAAGCAACTAAGACACCCACCTGCCATGGACAACAACTGGAAGAGAAAAATCAACCCTTACCATTACCACACAAGCTGGGTACCACCCAAGAGGGTCCTTGGGTTGATTGGCCCAGATTAGAAGTTTTGAACCAATTGACCTAGTCAGTATGAATTCTCAAGTGGGAGAGTTTGAAAGGTTTCCAGCAATTAGATGATGGAGGTCTACTGGCTGCTCAAATTTGGCTCTCTCTAGTCAGAAAGGCCCACTTAGTAGCAGAGTTGGACCAGGGGGCTGTGTCTCTTTCTCCAATTTGCTCCTCTTTCACACCCAGTCACTGGTGACCTGACAGGGCTGAGGTCCTGCTCCCTCAAATAAGCAGATGTGTTAGGGCTTTGTGCCTGTCAAAGTCAAAAGAAGGTCAGTGTCCCCTCAGCCTGGCCACTACTCCCTGCCACTAGCTGGCTGGGGGAGCTGAGGCCCACCTGCTTTGGGTACTCAATAGCAACTGGGAGTGTTCCACCTGAACTCAGTCTAACCCTGAGGATAATAAGTCAGCAAATGCTTTTTTCCCTCAGCCACTGCACCTTTGTTCCAGCTGCTCTGCAGCACCAGTATCTCTATAGAGTGAGGTTGGTTTCCTCTGGCAGTCCTCAGAGTTGGGGATGTGTCTCTCCAAGATTAGACCCTGGCAGGATAGCTCTATTGTTGCTGAATATTTGTGGGAAGTGATCCTGTGCAGCTCCTAGGTGACTGCTACAGCCAGGGAGTTGGCTGTAGGAGCAGCTCCGGGAGTGCAGGGCACATGGATCCAGCAGCAGGGTGGGGGACGCTGTACAAAGTTCTGGCAGTGCAGGGTGCCCAGTGACTTTGGCAAGGAGAGTGCCTAGCTCACAAATATGGCAGGGTAAGGCACAGCCCAGAGGCTCCAGCAGGGCAGGGTATGGGACGCGTGGCTCTAGCAGGGTGGACCTGCAGCTGTAGCAGGGCAGGGCCTGTGGCTGTAGCAGGGTGGAGTGTGCAGCTCTGGCCAGGTGGGGAGCAGGGTGCTTGGTCTGGGAGGGCAGGGGACGCTGCTCTGGAGCCTCCTCCACAGTCTCTGTAGGGGTTAGGCTTCTGGATCGTCAGGCAAGGGGGGAAGGGTGAACTAGAAGTTCAGAATGGCAGGGAAAATGTTAGTTCAATTTTCTTGCCTGTCCAGAGAGTGCTCAGGGTCACAACAGGGTCCCTCTGGGGATGTAGATCCCTACTTCCTACATCTCTCACCCATGGTGTAAGACAGAGGTCCTCAGTTCACCGCTCACCTGTAGAAAACCTACAGGAGCAAACAAAGAGAAAAAAAAACCCACAACTTTCTTGGGGGTGGGGACAGACACTTTTCCTTTGGGATGTATTTTGTACCTGAAGATTGCTTTCTTAGAGTTGCAACTTGCCTCGGCAGAGGTGACCTGCAGTTATCACTTTTCTCTCTCAGCTCAGCTCCCAGTCTTCAGCTTAATTGGGTATTTTCTATACATTATCCTTCCCTCTGGACAGGAGGTTCTGTAGAAGGCTGGTTCCAGTCAGCCATCTTGCTCCTCCCCCCAACTTTCCAAATTTAAATGAGTCACTGAATGCCAAGCAGAATGGATAATGGATGAAAACAGACTCTTACCAAATCTTATAAATGTACAGGCTATTAAAGACAAAGAGAACATTGTACTGGCTTCCAGAGGAAAACCATATGTCCCATGCAAAAGATTTGAACTGAAGTGACTTCAGTTTTCCCAAAAATAACACTAGAATACAAAAAATTATGAGGGAAAATAATTTCTGTTTTAGGATTCCATACCCAGCTAAACTATTAAGCCAAGTGTGATGATAAAAATAAGGGCACTTTTAGACATGCATGGTCACAAAAGATGTAAATAGGTAAGTAGGTAAGAGGTAACTCTGTGGGCTCTTTCTTGAGAAGTTACTGGATGCTGTCCTGTGATGTAAAAGGAATAAGGCAGATGAGAAGGACATATATATGACAAATGGAACAAGAGATCCAGCACAGAAGAGATGCAGATTCCAGAATGATCCAGAAGGTCACCGCAGGAGATGCCAGCAGGGAGTTGTGCACAAAGACCAGCCGGTCTAGTGGGTTAGAAGGATGTTGAATTTCATAGACTAACTGTGTGTGTCTAATAGTCTTGAGAGGCTATTTTAGCAACTGGGAAGTGTTTGACACTGAAATACTAATAGGTACATAGAAAACTAAGCAAATACAAAGCCTACCTAGACTTGGAATCTTTAACTTCAGGGGAGACAAAATGTTCAGGAAATAGAAAGTAAGCATAGTTTACCCACATGGATCAACTGTGAATTTACACAGTTTAATAAGGTAAGCACTCAGTAGTGATCCAATCAAAATTATGACATAACAGTACTGGGAAGACAGGTGAGTATTGGCCACACTTGGGTATAGTGATAAATGTGGAAGAGAACTAAGCTCTCAGTTACCATAGAGGGAAGCCCATGGACAGTTGTCACCATATTTCTGACAAGTCAAGAAGCAGAAATTATATTCTTGATTTTTAATTTTATTTATTCATTTATTTATTTATTTATTTAGATAGAGTCTCACTTTGTCACCCTTGGTAGAGTGCTATGACATCTTAGCTCACAGCAACCTCAAACTCTTAGGCTAAAGTGATTCTCTTTCCTCAGCTTCCTAAGTAGCTGAGAGTACAGATGCCCACTATTAATGCCTGACTACTGTGTTTCCCCAAAAATAAAACATCCTCTGAAAATAAGACCTACTTACAGGTTTCCTTCTGGGTGAAATATAAGGCAGCCCCCTGAAAATAACCCCCCCCCCCCAGGCTCTGTCTTGGAATGAAAATTAATTTACCGTAAACTGGTTGCTAGGGCCGCCCCAACTGGTGTCTAGAAACCAGTGACATTATGTGGAGTCCTGATGTCACTGCTGTGTGGAGGTGGAGTGGAGGTCAGAGCTAGCGGTGAACGTGGGGCAGGAGAGAGGAGGAGACTTTCGCAGATGCATGTAGAAGAACAGGAGGATCAGAGCGGACAGGATGTGGCAAAGTGGTGAGTGCTGGTCTGTCTCTAGTGACACTGACTGATGCTCGTGGCAGCCCTCATGAGGACTGAAGGTTCTCAGTCAGTGGCAGACCCTGCTTCAGCCCAGGTCCAGGCCCCAGCCAGCCCAGTGACAGTCCCCAGGCAGGCCCCAGGGGGGTAATGTCTGATAAAGGGGTGGGGGGGATGTCTGGTGAAAGTGTTCAGTGGCACAGGGGTGGAGGGAGGGGGATCACTTAAAATGACACAGGTGGATTAGAGGAGGCAATCAAAATGACACAGGAGGATCAGAGGGGACAATCAAAATGACACAGGAGGATCAAAAGGGGTTACTAAAATGGTAATCCCCCCTCCGATTCTCCTGTGCCATTTTGATTCTCTCCTCTAGTCCCCCGTGTGTCATTTTAAGTGATCCCCTCCCCCCACCCTGATACCCCAGTTCTTTTTTTTTACCCCTAGAAATGAGCGCAAAAAGAAAAAGCTACTCCGTGGAGTACAAGAAAGGAATCATGGAAGACTTCTGTAAAGAGAAGATGTTTCACCAGGAAATTCAGGAATTGGATTGTTATGATGATGGTTCCAGAAGATGATGACATGATTGTCGTTGAATAAATGAGTAAATTCTTGATACTGTAGGATTTACAGTTTGTCTGGTTTGTGTTGACAACTACTGTACTACCGTACCATATACAGGTAATAAATTTCCTTTATTTTCATTTAACAATAAATGTGTATCGTATTCTTCTTTATGGAAAAATAAGACATCCCCTGAAAATAAGACCTAGTGCATCTTTGGGAGCAAAAATCAATATAAGACACTGTCTTATTTTCGGGGAAACAGGGTATTTTTTAGAGACAGGGTCTCACTCTTGCTCAGGCTTGTCTCAAACTCCTGAACTCAAGCAATCCATCTGCCTCGGCCTCCCAAAGTGCTAGGATTACAGGTGTGAGCCACCGCGCATGGCCAAGAAGTTTTATTCTTTAGTCCATGTTATTTAGAGACACGAGTGTAAATCTTAAAATAATCAGAGAAAAATAAAGGTGAATTTGTTTCATGATTTTGTGTAACAAATTCCCACACACTCAGCAGCCTAAAAGAACCTATATAGAAAACTGTAATAGTTCCTTGAAAGTTAAACATAAAGTTATTATGTGACCCAGAAATTCAACTTCCAGGTATTTACTCCAAAGAATTAAGACAAGTACCTGTACATGTACACTCATGGTAGCATTATTATCATTATTTACTAATAGCTGAAAAGTGAAAACAACCCAAATGTCCGCCATCAGATTAATCAATAAACAAATTGGGGGATATATATACAATGGAATATTCAGCCATAAAAAAAAGTGAAGCAATGATCCATGGTACAACATAGATAAACTTTGAAAACATTATGCTAAGTAAAGAGTCATATACTATATGATTTCTTTCTTTCTTTCTTTTTTCTTTTTGGAGACAGATTCTCACTCTGTCAGCCTGGGTAGAGTGCTGTGGAGTCATCATAGCTCACAACTTAAACTCTTGGGTTCAAGCAATCCTCTTGCCTCTGTTGCCCTATTTTTTAGTAATGGGGTCTCACTCTTGCTCAGGCTGATCTCAAACTCTTGAACTCAAGCAATATGCCCACGTGGGCCTTTCACAGTGTTAGGATGACATGTGTGAGCCACGGTGTCAGGCCTGTATGATTTCTTTCACATGAAATAGCCAGTATGGGAAAATTATACAGACAGAAATGGTTGCCAAGGGCTGGAGGTGGAGAAATGGGAGTAATTACTTAATAGATACAGGTATCATTTGTGGTGATGAAAACGTTTTAGAAGTATAAGAAAGAGTGGCTGCAAGGGCAGCGCCTGTGGCTCAGTGGGTAGGGCATCAGCCCCATATACCAAGGATGGTGGGTTCAAACCTGGCCCTGGTCAAACTGCAACAGAAAATGGCTGGGTGTTATGGCAGGTGCCTGTAGTCCCTGCTACTTGGGATGCTGAGGCAGGAGAATCGCCTGGGCCCAGGAGTTGGAGCTTGCTGTGAACTGTGACACCATAGTACTCTACCGAGGGTGATAGGGTAAGACTCTGTCTCTAAAAGTAAAAAATAAAAAAAAAGAGTGGCTGCACAATATTGTGAATGTACTAACTACCACGGAATTGTTCATTTTCAAGTGATTAATTTTAGGTTATGTGAATTTGACCTCAGGAAAAAAACTATATAATCTAATTGTACAACATCATTCTGAGTTAGTGTGTTAGTACTCCACTAACCTGATTAAGAAAATTTACTGTGAGATAAAGTTACAATCTTATTTCCTTTCTTCTTCTTCTTTATTTACTTAGACTATTCTATTCTTTTCTTCAGTTTATTTCCATTCCAAAAACAGGTGCAGTACACTTCCCTTTGGAAATCCTTAACAACGGAGGGAGAGATGTGTTTATTAGTGTCTTTTGAAAATATTCTGGTCCCTTTAATTTGGGTTTTCAACTAAAAATGACAGGTCTACATTCTCTAGCATGAGGGAGAATATCTAGAAATTGTGATTTTATAAATGTGAAATAAGACTCTTTTTCTGAAAACCAAACCAAAACAAAATGTTCCACTCAATCACTATTTCTCAGTTTCTGAAGGTCCAGGTTCAGTATAATTGGATTCTCTACTGAAGGCCTTAAGCAACTTGAAACCAAGTTGTTGACCAGAGCTGTTCTCTCATCTGAGGCTTCAGCTCCTCTTCCAAGCTTGTTTAGCTTGCTGGTAGAACCTGAAGTTATAGGACCCAAGTTCTTGCTTTCTTGCTAGCTGTCGGCTGCTCTCAGCACCTGGAAGCCACCCACAGTGACTTGCCAAGTGGCTCCTATAGGCAGTTTGCAACTTTGATGTTTACTTCATTCCAGGACAGCTGGAGCAGGTTTCTCTGATTTCCTATTCTGCGACTAGGCAGAGAAAACTCTTTGCTTCAGAGGGCTCACCTGATTTATCTGGGCCCACCCAGAATAATCTCCTTCAGTGATAAAAGGTACCAAATTCATGGGAGGGATATTACACTCACAATTTCTATCTACACTCAAGGGGGAGGGGATGTTACAAGAACAAGGGTCATTGGTGGTTACATTAGTTGGAGTTCTCCAGAGAAAAAGAATCAACAGGCTATTTATTTATTTATTATATGGAATTAGCTCACATGACTATGGAGACTGGAAAATCCTAAAATCTGCATGGTAACTCAGCAAGCTAGAGACTCAGGAGAGCCAATAGCTTAGTTTGAGTCAAAGTTCAAAGGCCTGAGAGCCAATGGTGTATTTTACATTTGAAAGCAGCAGCAGGCTCAAGAATCTGGAAGAGTTGATATTGCAGTTCAAGTCTGAAGGCAGGAAAGAGCCAATGTCCCAGCTTGAAGTCAGTCAGGCAGGAGGAATCCCTTCTTATTTGGGGGAGGATCAACTTCTTGTTCTATTCAGGCCTTCAACTGATTGGATGAGGCCCATCCATGTTAGGGAGGGCAATCTGCTTTATTCAGTCTGCCAATTTAGATGTTAATCTCATCCCAGACACTCTCACAGAAACACCCAGGACTTAGTTTGACCAAATATCTAGGCACCCTGTGGCTCAGTCAAGTTGTTAGATAACATTAACCATCAGAACAACACACAACACAGAGAGATCCCAGGTATCTTTTATTCAGTTTCTGCTAAAGGTAATATCCTCAGTCTGATATTATACTATAGTTTTACAAGATGTTCATCACAACCAGTATATTAGCAGTGATACAATACATCAAAGTAATTCAGATTTCTCTAGTTTTTACTGATACTGCTGTGTGATGTGTGTGTTTGTGTTTCTTCCTATGTGAATTTTATGTGTAGCTTTGTGTGTCCACCACCACAGCAAGAACACAGACTGTCATTCTGTCACTGAAAGGATCCCTCATGTTGTTCTTTTAAAACAATATTAACCTCTTCCAAAAACATTCTGCTGCTGTGGAAAAAAATATCAACCTCAGTCCCACCTCTCATCACTGACAACCCCTAAGCTGTTCTCCATTTCTATGATTTTTGTCATTTTATGAATGTTATATAAATAGAAACATATAATATGTAATCTTTTATGACTAGAATTTTTTTTTCCACACAGCATAATTTCTGTGAGATTCTTCCAAGTGCTGTATGTTCAGTAGTTTGTTCCAAATGGTGGCCAGGACTCAGACAACCTAGATCAATCACACATTTGTAAGGAGAATACAGGACAATATTGCCACTATGGCAACAATCTGATAGTTTCTTATGAAACTAAACATGCAGGGCAGCACCTGTGGCTCAGTGAGTAGGGCGCTGGCCCCATATACCTAGGGTGGGAGGTTCGAACCCTGCCATGGCCAAACTGCAACAAAAAAATAGCTGGGAGTTGTGGTGGGTGCCTGTAGTCACAGCTACTTGGGAGGCTGAGGCAAGAGAATCACCTAAGCCCAGGAGTTGGAGGTTGCTGTGAGCTGTGATAGCACAGCACTCTGCCAAGGGTGACAAAGTGAGACTGTCTTTAAAAAAATAAAAAATAAATAAAAAATAAACATGCTATTTCTATATGACCCAGAAATTGTACTCTTAGATATTTAATATAGAAAAATAAAAACTTTTGTTCACACAAAAATCTGTTATATGTGTATCCATAGCAACTTTATTCTTAATATCCTCAAAGCTTAAAACAGCCAGCCCTTCCAAGGATGAATTGGTAAACAAATTGTGGGACATTTATACTATGGGATTCTGTGCTGCATTAAAGAGGAACAACTATTGACATGCACAAGTTAAAGGCCCCAATCACCCTGATACCAGAATCAGGTAAAGACAATACCAAAATAAATAAATATAAATAAATAAATAAATGGGGAAGTGCTCTCTTTCCTATTTTCTGCAAGCAACTTCATAAAAATAGTGTTAATTCTTCTTTGAAAGTTTAATGGAATTCTCCTACGAAACTATCTGGGCTTGGTGATCTTGTGATGCTGGTTGTGATGGGATTCCTTCTTGGTGTTGCCACCTATCTCATGGAGCGTCTGGGTCGGGAAGGAAGTGTCCAGGTCCTGCTGGGACGGACAGCATTTCCCATGGCTGCCTTTTTCTTTTTCTTTTTTTTTTTTGTTTCTAAAAAGTCTCTCTCTCTTTTTTTTTTTTTTAATGTCATGCCTATAATCTTACCACCTTGGAGGCCAAGGCAGGAGGATCCTTTGAGCTCAGGAGTTTGAGACCAGCCTGAGCAATAGCAAGACCTTGTCTCCACTAAAATAGAAAAATTAGCCAGGCATTGTGGTGGGCACCTGTAGTCCCAGCTACTTGCGAAGCTGACCAGGAGTTTGAGGTTGCTGTGAGCCATGCTGATGCCACAGCATTCTACCCAAGGCGACAGAGTGAGACAATCAATCAATCAATCAATCAAACATTTCCTTTCCCTTAAGTGCAGGACAATTGTCCACCTGATATCCTGGCATTTTACACTATCTACAAATTTCTTGAGATAAATAGGGAATGTTATGTGGTTGGTGAGAAAAATGGGTGGACTTTGAATTACTACAAAAGTCAAACTTCTATTTTTATAAAGATTCGACTTGCAAAGCAGGATTGTTGATTTTAATTCCTTTTTCCTTCTGCTTTTTGCATTAAAGAATGGAGTAGTTGCTTTTATAATAATGCTAAGAGATTATAAGCCCAGCCTAACACACTATTTTTCCTCTTCATGTCAAGAAGAAAATTTCTAACTAAAGTGGAAATCGAAAGAATTCTGTGTTCTGGGGCTTAAAACAGTGTCTCTATGAAAAGTCAGTATGAAGCATTCCATAAAGTCTTTGGAATTGTTGCCGCCTTTGAGTGCACAAGTTAACCTTAGACCAGTTCATCTCTCCTACATTGGTTCCTTTTGGACCAGGAATGTGTGCTTCTGGCTGTGTCACTTCCTGGCCCTTTGCAGGAAGGCCCAGGAGGGGTTCTGGCCACCAGTTCCCAGTGTAGGAATTTTCCCTGTGAGGCTGTCTGGCTTGGCATATAACTACAATACAGTCATAAGTGGGAAGAACACCCTTAAAAGCCAGTTGAGAGTCAGATGAATGGGGTTATGAATAGCTATGAATAGAGAGAATCTTTCAAGGTCCTCTCTAAATTTGGTAGGATCTTCTGAAAGTAGAGATAAAAGGGCTTTGTGGTTCAAAAGATCTGTGACTGGCCAGGGAACATGAATCCTTTCCAGTAGAGGTTCCAGATACATTCACAAAGAGCATTGCAAGGGAAGGCCTGAGCTAGCGTGTTTTGATTCCAGAACCCTGAGAAGTACAAGTTGTAAGGGACAGCAAAGCCAGCCTCACTGCATGTTCTTGGAGCCTCTGCCAAATTTTCTTCCTGGCAATTGGCAATTACATAAGTAACCTTTATAGCCTGTATATCAGGCTAGGCTGCTCTCTAAACTTCTTGCATAGAAAGGGAAGTTATAGCAGGCAGGTGGACATTGAAGGGATTTTCTGGGGGAAGTCAGGAGTTTTAGGGATTTAAGGAAATTTGCTGAGTAATTTGCCAGATTTGGGGGAGGGATGTTAGGGGCCAAGAGATCTAAAAGATCTTCTAGCAGGTCACAGCATGGCTTTTTTTTTTTTTTTTTTTGGAGACAGATTCTCACTCTGTCACTCTGGGTAGAGTGTCGTGGGGTCATACCTCACAACAACCTCAAACTCTTAGGCTCAAATGATCTTGTCTTAGCCTCTCAAGTAGCTGGGACTACAGGTGCCCACCACCATGCCCTGCTATGTTTTAAACACGGGGTCTCACTCTGGCTCAGGCTGGTCTCCAACTCCTGAGCTCAAGCAATCTGCCTGCCTCAGCCTCCCACAGTGCTAGGATGTGAGCTAGTGCACCAGCTCAGAACTTGGATTTGGGGTAAAGTAGAGTATAAAAGATGGTGGAAAGGGGGAATTTATGGAGGGATGTAGATTTTAACTTTGGTTCCAGGCCTGATTTCTACTTTTTAATCTTGTTAAGGGCATTCCTAAGGCTAGCCAAAAGGCTTTTTCATATTCTTCCTTCTATTTGATCTTCCCATGGATACAACAGGACAGTTGTTTAGGATGAGAGATTTCTTTCCTTTTTTTTTTTAGACAGACTTTTGCTATGTCCCCCTCGGTAGAGTGCTATGGTGTCACAGCTCACAGCAACCTCCATCTCTTGGGCTTAAGCAATTCTCTTGCCTCAGCCTCCCAAGTAGGTGGGACTACAGGCACCAGCTACAATGCCTGGCTATGTTTTTGTTGCAGTGGTTTAGCTGGCCCAGGCCGGATTAGAACCCACCATCCTCAGTGTACGTGACTGGTGCTGTAACCACTGTGCTATGGGCACCCAGTCCGGATGAGAGATTTCTAACATTCTCTTCAAATATAAAAGTTTCTTCTTTTCTTTGTTTCTTTCTTTTCTATTTTTTTTTTTTTTTCTGCCCTTGGTAGAGTGCTATGGCATCCTAGCTCACAGCAACCTCAAACTCGGGCTCAAACGATTCTCTTGTCTCAGCCTCCCAAGTAGCTGGGGCTACAGGCGCCTGCCACAATACCCAGCTATTTTTAGAGATGGGGGTCTCTCTGTGGCTCTAGCTGGTCTCAAACCTGTGAGCTCAGGCAATCCACCTGCCTCAGCCTCCCAGAGTGCTAGGATTACATGTGTGAGCCACCGCTCCTGGCCCAAATATAAACGTTTTTTCAAATCAAACGACCCACTGTCTGGCTACTGACAAATGGAATCTTCAAAGTGTGTTCATACAAGTAGCAATTCAACCCAATAAGCCTTTTTTAAAAAAATTTATAAAATGTCACCATTTTTGTCATTGTAAAGAAGTTTATCTCAACCAATAAGCCAGCCTACCTGCCTGCCTGCCTTCCTCCCTCCCTCCCTCCCTTCCTTCCTTCCTTTCTTTCTGGGGGAAGGAATTTTCTAGGGATTTTCCTTCTTTCTTTTTTTTGAGACAGAGTTTCACTTTGTCACCCTCAGTAGAGTGCTATGGCATCATAGTTTACTGCAACCTCAAACTCTTGGGCTTAGCGATCCTCTTACCTCAGCCTCCTAAGTAGCTGGGACTATAAGGTGCCCACCAGAACACCCTGCTATTTTTTACAGATGGGGTCTTGCTCTTGCTCAGGCTAGTCTTAAACTTGTGAGCTTAAGTAATCCACTTACCTGGGCCTCCTAGAGTGCTACGATTACAGGCATGAGCCACATCATGAAGAACTTTTTTTTTTTTTTTTTGAGACAGAGTCTCACTATGTCACCCTCGGTAGAATGCTGTAGCATCACAGCTCACAGCAACTTCTCTTGCCTTAGCATCCCAAGTAGCTGGGACTACAGGTGCTTGCCACAATGCCTGGCTATTTTTTGTTGTAGTTGTCGTTGTTGTTTTTAGCAGGCCCTGGCCAGGTTCAAACCCAGCAGCCCCGGTATATGTGGCCAGCGCCCTAACCACTGAGCTATGGGCACCAAGCCCATAGAATAAATTTTTAACATGGATGTAAGAGGTGTCCTCAGACCAAAAGGCCACTTCAAAAGACAGCCTATGAGAGCAAAGACCCTCTCCTCATTGCTATAGAATAGATGGTAAGAACAACATTTACGAACACTTGTGCCTCTAGTCATAGGCAGGCTGTACTGGGATAGGACTTGTCCACACTGAAAGGCCATGGCACTCTAGTCAAGACTCTCTCTCTCTCAAAAAAGAAAAAAGGTAGTAAAAACAGATTTTATTCAGAAACGTTTTTGTTTGCTTGTTTTTGAGACAGTCTCACTCTGTCACTTTGGGTAGAATGCCATAATGTCATAGCTCACAGCTACCTCAAACTCTTGGGCTCAAGCAATCCTCTTGCCTCAGCCTCCCCAGTAAAATACCTCAGGTATGCTTAGTCCCTGAGGACTAAGGTATGCTCCACTGCACCCAGTTAGTCTTTCTATTTTTAATAGAGACAGGGTCTCACTCTGGCTCAGGCTGGTCTCCAACTCCTGAGCTCAAGCAATCCACCTGCCTCAGCGTCCCAGAGTGCTAGGATTACAGAATTGAGCCACCACACCTGGCCTTAATCAGGAACTTTTGCAATAAGGGGAAGAAACCTCAGTACAGATCTGGGTTCAATTTGGAACATACTTAAAAATTGTTAAAATGGTAAATTTTATGTTATGTAAATAAGAATTAAGCACTGATATGTGGTACAACATGGATGTCCCTGGCTAAGTAAAATAAGCCAGACACAAAAGAACAGATGTATGATCCCACTTACAGATCTATGTAAAATAGGTGAATAGATCAGGACAGAAAGTGGAGTAGAGGTTTCCAGGGCCTGGGGCAAGGCAAGATGTGGAGTTATTGTTTAAAAGATTAAAAGTCTCTGTTGGGGATGATGAAATACTCCTGGAAATGGATGGTAGTGATGGTTGCACAACACTGAATGTACTTAATGTCACTGAATTGAACACTTAAAAATGGTTAACATTTTTTAGTCACCAATTACTCAATAAATGAATATATCCATGGTCCAAATTAATAATCATCCCTACAAACAACCTATAACAACTCTATTATAGGCCTCAGATAATGCACTGAAAATGACTAGACAGGGGTTCAGAAATTGTTTTCAAGATTTTTTATTTATTGATTTATTTTTTCTTTTTGCATGTTTTGGCCAGGGCTAGGTTTGAACCCGCCACCTCCGGCACATGGGGCCAGCACCCTACCCCTTTGAGCCACAGGTGCCACCCCTCAGCAATTGTTTTCTAGTCTCCTTTTTTTTTTTTTTTTTTTTGGAGACAGACTCTTGCTCACAGCTCATAGCAACCTCAGATTCTTGGGCTCAACCAATTCTCTTGCCTCAGCCTCCCAGGAAGCTGGGACTACAGGTGCCCACCATAACTCCTGGCTGTTTTTAGAGACAGGGTCTTGCTCTAGCTTAGGCCAGTCTGGAATTTGTGAGCTCAGGCGATCCACCCACCTCAGCCTCCAGAGTGCTGGGATTACAGGCATGAGCCACTGTGCCTGGCCTCTAGTCTCTTTTCAATGTTGAAGAGAGTCATTATCTAAATAACCCAATGGTGACTTTGATAAAGTTGTAATACTACATTTTTCTAGTTCCCTTTTCAATGGAGTCCAACCAAATATTCAATAGTCCATCCAGTAATCAACAAGCTGTCAGTTTTCCTGGATGTGTAAATCCAATCTCACGAGAAATCAGTATTACAAAGCCCACATCAGACATTCCTAAGGAAAAAAAATTTTTTTTTTTTTTGGAGACATAGTCTCACTCTGTTGCCCAGGCTAGAGTGCTGTGGCATTGTACTTCACAGCAACCTAAAACTCCTGTGCTCAAGCGATCCTCCTGCCATGGTCTCCTGAGTAGCTGGGACTACAGGCATGTACCACCATGCCCAGCTAATTTTTTTTTTTTTAATTTTTAGTAGAGATGGAGGGGGTCTCGCCTGAGTAGTAGGATTATAGGCATGAGCCACTGCTGTGCCCCGCCAAGAAAAACTATCTTTGCCTTGGCTGTCATTCATCCGGTTCTTGTTTTACACAGTAGCAGCCTCCCATCAAAACCATCAGCCTGCTGCTCCTTACAGTCATGTAGGATTCTGTCATCCACAAACCAGACATGTTTCCACTGCTGTAGATTATTTCACAATTTTTTTGGGGGGGGCAGTTAAATGGAAAAGTCTATGTTGTGTATATTTTACCAAAATAATAACAATAAAACACTAAGAACAACTAAAACAATAGAATTTGGCTGGGCGTTCTGCCCCACCCCCCAATCCTACTTCTCAGGGAGGCTGAAGCAGGTGGATCGTCTCAACTTAGGAGGTCTAGACCAGCCTGAGCAAGAGCGAGATCCTCGTCTCTACTAAAATTAGGAAAACTGGGGCAGTGCCTGTGGCTCAGTGGGTAGGGTGCTGGCCTCATATGCCAAGAGTGGCGGGTTCGCACCCGACCTCGGCCAGCTAAAACAGCAGTGGCAACTGCACAAAAAATAGCCAGGCATTGTGACGGGCGCCAGTAGTCCCAGCTACTCGGAAGGCTGAGGCAAGAGAATCGCTTAAGCCCAAGAACGTGAGGTTGCTGTGAGCTGTGATGCTACGGCACTCTACCAAGGGCGACAGTATGAGACTGTCTCAAAAAAAAAAAGGAAAACTGGCCGCGTTCTGGCAGGATGAGGAGCAAGATAGCCAGATAAAGCAGATAAAGACATTGTAAGGTCTTTGGCTTTGACTCTGCCTGCCCTGAAAATCTATAGCTGAAGGCGGGTTTTTTTTTTGTTGTTGTTGCTGTTTGTTTGTTTGAGACAATGTATGTTGCACTCGGTAGAGTGATGTGGCGTTACAGCTCACACCAACCTCAAACTCTTGGACTTAAGCGAGTCTCTTGTTCTAGCCTCCCAAGTAGCTGGGACTACAGGCGCCCACCACAACGCCCGGCTATTTTTGTTGCAGTTGTCTTAGTTGTTTAGCTAGCCCGGGCTGGGTTCAAACCCCCGGCCTGCACCATAACCACTGTGCTACAAGCGCCGACCCATGAAGGTTTTGTTTTACATTTTTTATGTGTATTAACAAAGCTTCTTCTTGGCCCCCACTAGCAGGTAAGCTGAGGTTAGGGACCCACAGCGAACCTGAAGACCTCGCCTCCTTCTGCGGCAGGACTGGGGGTGGGTGGGGTGGGTGGGGCGGGCCTTGCGCGCAGGTGCCCCCTGTTAGACGGTGGGGGCGGGGCCATGGCTCACTGATGGGGGCACCTGGTTCAGTGTAACGTCCAGGGGCGTAGCCAGAGGGATGGCGGGGGCAGGACGCTGGAATTTCGGAAGGGGCTCGCGCGGAGTAGGCAAATCAGGGCTTCGAAAGGCGGCCCAGCAAGTTAGCTTCCTCGTTCAGGGCCTGGGTTTGATGCCCGGTTGTCGGGGTCTGCCACGGATTTCGGATGGGTCCCCCTGAGAGCGCTGGGGGCCGGCATCGCTTCCTGGCGGCTGCTCTGGGTGACTTCAAGGGAGGACCACGGAGTCCCTGCTGCCCCAGATACGCTGGGGCGCCCCTTGGCTTTGGGCTCACTGAGCCTGTGCAGGTGATGGGAGAGCTCCGCACTAAGCGTTAGGGACTGGGCCGCAGAAACTAGAACAGATGACAAGTGAGGACCACTACAGGAAGCAAGAGAAGTAAAGGGTGCTGGGGCTACGAGGGTAAAGGGAGCATGAAGTCCTCTAACCAGTACAGATGAGGGGAGCAGGTGTCAGAGACGCAGCCGCGTGAGGGATGAGGACAAGGACAGGGAGGAGCCAGGTCCCAGGATCTGGGGTGAGCTGAAGTTGGCCAGGGCACCCGGGCATGGTCTGTAGGGAAGGAGCCTGTCCCACACACACACCTTTCCCCCTCCTCTTCCTCTCACCCAAGTAGTGACAGGAGTCACCAGCCGCATTGGCAAAGCCTAAGCACACGAGGTGAGCTGGGATCTGGAGTCCTGCCGTGACGGGAGCTTCTCTGGTCTGTTTGGCTGTCATCAGCCTCCTTTGTGAGACTGAGGATTGTGGGCCACTCCTCCAGGAAGCCTTCCCTCCACCTCCACCCCTGCAGGTGTTTGCAGTGGGCTTCTACAGCCTCTTATTACTATCCCATTATCCGTCCCAAATCATTCATCCAAAGCATACTTATTGACCATCTACTATGTGCCAGGCATCTTCTAGGTACTCGGACATAGCAGTGAACAAAATACATTCTAAAAAGTCAAAAGATCCTGCCCTCATGGAGCTTATATTATAGCAAGGGGAGACAAGTGTAAACAAGAAACAAAATACTGGCTCAGCTCCTATAGCTCAAGCAGCTAAGGCACCAGCCACATATACCAGAGGCGGGTTTGGGCCTGCCAAACGACAATGACAACTACAACCAAAAAATAGCTGGGCGTTGTGGCAGGCACCTGTAGTCCCAG
>CAUYPK010024112.1:0-27727 GCA_963574355.1 Loris lydekkerianus
CGTTGCCTCTGGCCGTCCTCAGACTTCGGGAGGTGTCTCTCCAAGATTAGACCCCAGCATGATCACTCTCTTGTTGCTCGATCTTTGTAGGGAATGACCCTGTGTAGTTCCTCTGGGGCTGCTGTATTTAGGGAGTTCTCATTGTGGAAGCAGCTCCGGTGTGTGACACACCCGGATTCAGCAACAGGGCTGGGGGTGGTGCGCACGGTTCTCTGTGCCTGGCACCCAGTGACTTTGGCACAGAGAACCCAAGGCTCTAGCAGTCTCTGGCCAGGAGGAGGGCTCTGCGCAGAGGCAGGGAGGGCTCCAGAGGGCAAGCCAGCTACCATAGTCTCTGGTCAGATGTATGAGCTAGTGTGGAGGCTGGGAGGACACAGGATCAGGGAATGTGGAGCCCCAGTGGGTGCAGGTTACCAGTCAAGGGTCGCTGCACAGCTCTTATGGAGGTCTGGGCGGGGCCAAGCCCAGGAGTTTGAGGTTGCTATGAGCTGTGACATCAGGGCCCTCTACCCAGGGCAACAGCCCAAGGCTCCAGTGTGCCAAAACTGTCTCACTCTGCCCCTAAGGATTAGGGCTGTGAGGCAGTTCAGTCCCCGCCTTTAAGCTGCTCAGTCACTAGGTTACTTTGTCCTGCCCAGTTCCTTGCTCTGGGGCCCTGAGGGCAAAGCGTTCCAGAGCAGTTTTTTCACACAATGGCTTTCACTGAGCCCAGCTCAGTGGCTCATTTTGGGGCCCCAGACAATGCCCAAAGTTCTCCACACTTTTGCTCAAGCTCTCCCCAAGGCAGCTCAACTCAGCGCCAAGTCCAAGAACACCAAAACAGTTCACAGGTAAGGCCTTTCCGGTTTGCAGTCTCACTGCTGCTTGCACTCACTGTTGCCAGCGTGATTAGGTCAATCGAACACATGCAGCCACTTGTCAGTTTTCCGCTGTTTTTGTCTTCCTCCTGGGGTCCAGAAGTCCCTTGCTGGCTCCCTGTATCCTCAAAGGGATGATCATAGACAGATCCCACCGGCCAGAGATGTCTGGAGTCTTGTCTCCCCAGACTCGCTGTGCCTAGTTGCAGGGAAGCTGTTACTCAGCCGCCATCTTTAATCCGTCAGGCTCCAGTAGATCTTGAGTTTTTATTAAGTGTCAGGTCTGTTGGTTTTTCTGGCATCTGGCTTCTTTGCTTATTCATTTAAGATTTAAGGAGAAGAAAAGTTACATCAGTAAGTTTTGCTTATTTATATCAATAAATTGAAAAGGCAAATTAGAATCATTTAATTTGACTGTATATGGTGAGATTCTGCTAAAGCTAACTGTAAGTTAAATGTTAAGCATTTAATAAACACTTATTACAAATATTCTACTAAACTAAACTACATTCCTCTGTATGTGTTTTTAGCTTTGATTGGCTGTGGTTTAAGAGGGGAGCTGGGCTGGGTGCGTGGCTCATGCCTGTAATCCTAGCACTCTGGGAGACCCAGGCGATTGATAGCCTGAGCTCACAGGTTTGAGACCAGTCTGAGCCAGAGCAAGACCTTGTCTCTAAAAATAGCCGGGCATTGTGGCAGGCACCTGTAGTCTCAGCTACTCGGGTGGCTGAGGTAACAGAATTGCTTAGGCCCAAGAGTTTGAGGTTGCTGTGAGCTGTGATGCCCCTTCACTCAACCCAGGGTAACAGAGTAAGACTCTGTTTCAAATTAAAAAAAAACGAAAGAGGATTGCTGGTTAAGGTTTCTTAACTTCTTGAGGTTTATTTGCCAATTGTAATTAAATCTTATGTGACTTACTTCTGAGGGCTCAGCAGTGTCACCCTAATGCTGGTAGATAAATGGTGAACACCAATGCACCACAACACATGATATAAAATGATGCACGAAGCTTAACTTACAGAAGTTGTGACATTTACCAAATAAAGTCTTTAAGACTTACACATGAAAAGTGAACAATGCAAGCCTTTTTAAAGTTTGGGTCTTGGCTCAGTGCCTGTATCACCGTGTTACAAGCACCAGCCATGTAACACTGAGGGAGGTGGGTTCGAACCTGGCCCAGGCCAATTAATCAACTACAACAACAAAAAAAATAGCCAGGCGTGTGGTGTGCATGGTGTGCGCCTGAAGTCCCAGCTACTCGGGAGGCTGAGGCAAGAGAATCGCTTAAGCCCAAGAGTTGGAGGTTGCTGTGAGCTGTGATGCTAGGGCATTCTACTGAGGGTGACATAGTGAGATTCTATCTCAATCAATCAATCAGTCAATCAATAAATAAAGTCTGGGTCTTGAAAAACACTGTCTTAAACACATCCTTGTCCAAAAATGTGAACAAATTAGTATGTATTCTTTTAAGATTTTTTTGTCTTATGTGCATATGACCCATATGTACCTGGGTCATTATGAAAGTTTGGAAATACACAAAATCAAGAAACATGAGATCTGTGTGTATGGAAACAAATGAAGCCCATCAGCAACACCAATAAGCCAGAAACTTGAACCATGCATGGGTAAATCAGAAAGGATGCTGTCGACTGTGTTTCTTCAGACTAAAATAATGGATTGTAATGGTCTGTCTCAAAACTTTTACATTATGTATATGCATGTTTATTTTTACAAAAATGGTACCATACCTCTCTTAACTATATATATTTCTGTGAACATTTTATTTTTTACTAAAAGTTTGTTATATTATTGTCTTTTTCTTTAATGGCTATGTAGTCTTTCAAGGTGTGAATATATAGTAACTTATTTAGAAGCATTAACTTATTCATAACATTTGGGGCATTTCTTGTTTCCAGCCCTGGGGAGGAGTAGATAAGTGTATCTGTAGGATCAATTTCTAGAAGTTGAATTTTGAGTAAAATAGAAAAACTCTGGTAGAACCTGAGCTGGCAGGTTCATATCCAGCCTGGGCTGCCAAACAACAATGACGGCTGCAACCAAAAAAATAGCCGGGTGTTGTGGCAGGCGCCTGTGGTCCCAGCTACTCAGGAGGTGGAGGCAGGAGAATCGCTTGAGCCCGGGAGTTAGAGGTTGCTGTGAGCTGTGATGCAGCAGCACTCTACCCAGGGCAACAGCTTGAGGCTCTGTCTCAAAAAAAAAAAAAAAAAAAAAAGGAAGAAAAACTTTGGTAGATACTAGGAAATTCCTTTACGAGTAGCACTTTGCTTTTCCAGCAAGGGTATCTGATAATACCTTTCCTGACATTCAGACTGTCATGGATATTCTCAGTCCTGTTAATTTTTTTGCTAATTGTGTAAGTCAGAAAGTATCTAATTTTTATTAGTTTTAATTTTTTTCTTTTTAAAAAATTTTTATTTTAAAACTATATTTTATCTTTAATTATATCTTTATTTATTTTTGGAGACAAGGTCTCACTCTGTTACCCAGGCTGCATTGCAGTGGTATCATCAGAGCTCACCGAAGCCTCAAAGTCCTGGGCTTAAGAAATATGCCTGCCTCAGCCTTCTGAGTTGACTACAGTAGACTAGCTGTGTTGTTCAGACTGGTCTCAAACGCCTGGCCCCAAGTGCTTTTCCAGCCTTACCCTTCCAAATTGTTAGGTTTACAAGTATGAGCCACCGTGCCTGGCCAAAACTATATTATTAAAAAGAACAAATAGGCTCAGTGCCTGTAGTTCAGTGGTAAGGATGCCAGACACATGCACTGAAGCTGGCTAGTTCGAGCCCAGGCCGGGCCTGCCAAACAACAATGACAGCTACAACCAAAAATAGCTGGGCATTGTGGCGGGCACCTGTAGTCCCAGCTACATGGGAGGGTGAGGCAAGAGAATCGCTTAAAGCCCAAGAGTTTGAGATTGCCGTGAGCTGTGACGCTACAGCACTCTAGTGAGGGTGACATAGTGAGACTCTGTCTCAAAATAAATAAATAAAAAGATCTCCTGATCCTAGGAGTTGGAACATCATCTTTTCTGAATAATTAACCACCATTATTGGTTAATATGATTTTTAAAAAACTTTAAATTACTGAGGTAGAAGTATCACTTCAACTGTAGTTGGAGAACTTTGTATCATTTGAAGTTTGCCTGGTTAATATCTCTAGAGTACTTCATTGTGTTTTTATCTTTCATGTTTGGTAATATCAGAAATATCAGAAATACTGGTAGAAATATCTCTTACCAGCTTTGCAAGACTCACCGCTGGAATGTACTTTAGCAGCCCGAATACACGCCTGAAATACCAGTAGTGCTGAGGCTGAGAAAGGTTGCTTTGCACAAGGAAGGGAGTTAGACTTGCTGGGTGTCCTGCCTGCAGCCTGCAGGCCTCATGCCTATTATTTGAGGCTGATTTTGCTTATCTGTGGTGTTGAATATCGCCCCAATTATGCAGGGAACTTTTTTTTTGCTCATCAACTTTCGTTAGCATTTGTGAATTCATTCTTTGGCCCAAGATAACTCTTCTTCCAATGGGAGCAGGGGACAAAAAAGGTTTGGGCACCCCTGCTAGGAGAGTAAGTTCTGCCTTACCACTATCTGATTCCTTTGCTTAAATGGATTCTACCCATTTCTTGTGGCTCTGTGCCAGGCTGACTTAAGTATATTAAGATTCCTTTCCTAGAGCGGCTGGCAGCTACCCTTGACTTTGTGTGGCTATTTCTAGCTTTTTTCATGTTGTGCCCAGAGCTAGGGATAGGCAGGCAGAGTTAGGTAGAGTTGGGCACAGTGAAGCCTGTTGTCTTCTCTGAGACTATAAAAGTTTTGTGAAGACTCAACTTCTGTGTTCTGGTAAAGCTCCTGGTAATTTCTGGCCTGAAAGAATAGCTGTCACTATTTTGCTAGTAAGTGCCCCTTTCCTCTTAAATAAAAAAAACACATACCATCTTCCTCCCAAGCCAAAAACAATAACAGAAAACCCCCCAGCAAACAAATACAAAGTACTTGGTGATGAAGAAGAGCCTAAGGTAACTGTCTTGTTCTACATTTCAAGTTTGTACTTGACCTGGGCTTAGCTAAGAGAAACTCAAATGGTATTGACTATGCAGAGTGCATTTCCACTGAAGAGACTGGGAGAGTCCAAAAGAATGTTTTGAGTCATCAGGTCCTTTTAAAATGTCAGATTCTTTCCATGGAGTTAATTTAAACTTGGTATAACCCTTTAAAAATCTTCACAAGAGGCCTCAGAGCCATTATAACATGGAGCATTGCTTGTTTAGTGAAAGTCTTTGTTAAAGGGCATATTTGTATTTGGCTCAATCTCTTGTATTTTCAACTATCGTGTAAGAGAGAGTCTTTAACTGGAAAGAACAGCTGCTTAGGGCAGAGTTTCTCAAGAAGTAAGTTTCTGGCCGGTACAGTGGCTCAACGTCTGTAAACCTAGCACTCTGGGAGGCTGAGGTGGGTGGACTGCCTAAGCCCAGGAGTTCAAGACTAGCCTGAGCCAGAGCCAGACCTCTTCTCTAAAAAAAACGAGATAGCTGGACCTGGTTTCTTGTACCCTCAATGAATCCCCAACAATAAAAACAAAACAAAACAAAACAAAAATAGCTGGGCATTGTGGCGGACGCCTATAGTCCCAGCTACTCAGGAGGCTGAGGCAAGATTTTGCTTAAGTCCAAGAGTTTGAAGTTGCTGTGAGCTATGATGCTGGGAGCACTCTACCAAGGGCGACTCTATCTCAAAAACCCAACAAACAAACATCCTCAAACCAAAACAATTAAATATAAAAAATTCAAGAGAAAAAAAAAAGAAGTTTCCATTTGAATAAGAAGCAAGCTCTCTCATGGAAAAGAAGTCATATTCTTTTTTTTTATTTTCCCTCCCTTTTCCATGGCAATTTAAGTTTAGGCTAAACATATGAAGTGTATATGAAGGGTTAAAAAAAATCAGTGTGCTGTTTTGAGATAAACCTGTAATTCTTTTTTTTTTTTTTTTTTTTGCAGTTTTCGGCCGGGGCTGGGTTTGAACCCACTACCTGTGGTATATGGGGCTGGCGCCCTACTCCTTTGAGCCACAGGCGCTGCCCTAAACCTGTAATTCAGAGGTAGTTAGCTGTAAGTCTGTTATTGAAGAACAGAGAATGATTGGGCTTCTTTTATGACCACAAAGTGGAGAAGTTCTGCTTTTTTCCAGGTCTGAGGGAATGGGAAGTTCTCCCCTTTGCGTTTTTGCCGTCTTCCTTTGTTCCCTTTTTTCTTTCATTGTCTTAGTTTAAATATGATGCAAATGAGAGCCACATAAGTAATTTATTGTATTTTATTTTATGGAGACAGAGTACCACTTTGTCACCCTTGGTAGAGCGCTGTGATGGTTATAGCTCACAGCAACCTCAAACCCTTGGGCTCAAGCAGTTCTCTTGCCTCAGCCTTCTAAGGAGTTGGGACTACAGGTGCCCACCACAATGCCTGGCTATTTTTTGAGACGAGGTTTCGCTCTGGCTCAGGCTGGTCTTGAACCCGTGAGCTCAGGCAATCTACCTGCCTTGGCCTCCCAAGTGCTGGGATTATAGGTGTGAGCCATCTCACCTGACCTATACGGCTTTTACTTTCTAAATGTTCTTCAGCGAGCCTGTACTATTTTTATAATCAGAAATAAACTGCCTCTCCCTCAAATTAAAATAAACTAAACAAAAAACAAAAACAAAACTAAAAAACTCAAACCACTATTAGGACATAAAAGTGAAGAGCCTGGAAGACTTGGGTTCTGATTCTGTTTCTGTCGTTAACCATCTGTGTGATTTTGGGTTAGTCATTTGACCCCTCTGAGTTGCTGTTTTTTCATCTGTGAAATGAGAAAGTAAATTATTTAGGGTGGCGCCTGTGGCTCAGTGAGTAGGGCGCCAGCCCCACATACTGAGGGTGGCGGGTTGGAACCCAGCCCCGGCCAAACTGCAACAAAAAAATAGCTGGGCATTGTGGCAGGCGCCTGTGGTCCCAGCTACTGGGAAGCTGAGGCAAGAGAATCGCCTAAGCCTAAGAGCTGGAGGTTGCTGTGAGCTGTGAGGCCACAGCACTCTACTGAGGGCAACAGAGTGAGACTCTGTCTCTAAAAAAAAAGAAAAAAAAGAAAGAAAGTAAATTATTTAGGTTCTGGGCCGCGCCTGTGGCTTAGTGTAGGGCGCCAGCCTCATATACTGAGGGTGGCGGGTTCAAACCCGGCCCCAGCCAAACCGCAACAAAAAAAAAAAAGCAGGGCATTGTGGTGGGCGCCCGCAGTTCCAGCTACTTGGGAGGCTGAGACAGGAGAATTGGCTAAGCCCAGGAGTTGGAGGTTGCTGTGAGCTGTGACGCGACAGCACTCTACTGAGGGTAACAAAATGAGACTCTTGTCTCTAAAAAAAAAAAAACAACAACAAAACTTATTTAGGTTCTTTAGGTCTTTTTGGTCATATAGTAATACAGTTCCATGACAGCTTACATGAAAGCTTTTTGGGGAGTTTTTAAAAGGAATGAAAAAAAGAGTGTGAGAACTTATGAAATGCCTGCTAAGTGGCAGGCAGGGCCCTTCAGCTGTAATGCAAGTAGGGGAAAGGGGTTCGGAATAGATGGGGGTAAAAAGAAGGAAGGAAGCAAAGAGATGAGAATGATAATAGAAGAGAATATTGATGCAACACTGTATAATTTAAAAGATGCTTCCCTGTTTTGTATCTCATTTAATGACATGTAATATTTTGAGACATGGGGGAGAGCATAAGGAAGTAGTTGAGATAAATAAGGAAGAGGAAATTATTGTACTAAACCTTGAGGGTATTGTTACTAAAGTAGTTGGAATAATCTGAGCAAAGACTATTTGGAATGAATCTGAGAGAATAATTAAGAAAAAAGGATTGTGTTGAGATGACTAATAGGAGGATGGAATCCTAAAATTAAATGTTGAGTTTTAGAAGTAACAGGAAAAATTCTTTGACATAGTAAATAGAGTGTAGGCAATTTAGTTTATTACTGTGTTTATAGATGTTTTAAAAGCTGAAAGACCAATTTGTGAAGCAGAAAGGACTAAAATTACAAATTTGTTAAGACCTTCAAAACATAGATATACCGCCCAGTTTTGTATATTTAATAGTATTCTCTGAAAGGATTTTCAGAATCCTTAGATTGATTGCAGAATCCCTGTGTCATTGGCGCTAATTCTGTCCATTCATCCACACTTAACCATTCCCCTTCTGCTTTTTAACTACTCTCAAGTTTATTTTCTTTTGCAAATGACTAAGCTGAAGAAGCAAAACATCTGTTGGTATTACTAACAGAAATATTTAGGAGCTCTGGAGAAAGACTAGAGGAATTTAAAAGAGGGGGTAAATGGTAATTGTTTTAATTCCAAATCTGATCTCTTACGGGAATATGTAACAGTTTCTCTTATTTTAAAATGTGTTAACAACTAGAGCTAATGTTTATTTTCACTTTCAAGTAATGTGTTTAGGTGGTGACTTTATGGAAAGTGAGGCAATATGATAAAACATTGGGACATTGGTTTTGTGTTACTTTTCTGGCTGACTTTTTCAATCTTATGTGATCTCTCCCTTCCCTTCAGCTGCAGGGGCCCCTTGCTCACACCTCTCTCAGGTAGTAGTAACCTTGACTACAAGATGATACAGTATCATCTTTCTCTGATTTTTCCTAAGGTAGAAATTATACTTGTTAAGAGAGCCCGGGCACAGATGTGGTTTTATGGGCAGCTGTATTGATAACTGTGTTGTAAAGACATTATTTGTTATAGAAACACATGAATTCGAGATGGTTTAGCTGTGCTCATGTTATGGCCTGGTCTCCTAAGTACTACAGGGACACAGATATAATTGTATGTAATTCCAAAAGGGCAGATGTTATTGTCTCAAGGTTACTATTTCACACACTGAGAGAGGTGTGAGCAAGGGGCCCCTGCAGCTTAAAGAAAGGGAGAGATCACATCAGGTTGAAGTAATCACCCAGGAAAGTCTTCATGGAGGAAGTGATCTTTGTGAGAGGGGACTCCAAGGATGGGTGGAGAGGCTGGAGAAGGAAGGGGCATCTGAGTTGTGCTGACCAGAGGAGCGAGGTCTTTGTTTCTTCATTAATTTATTTTTGAGACAGAGTCTCACTTTATCACCCTTAGTAGAGCGCCATGGTGTCCTAGCTCACAGCAACCTCCAACTCTGGGGCTCAATGATCTTGTCTCAGCCTCCCAGGTAGCTGGGACTACTGGTGCCTGCCACAGTGGCCGTCTGTTTATTATTATTATCATTATTTTTTAGAGACAGAGTTTCACTTTATTGCCCTCGGTAGAGTGCTGTGATGTCACAGCTCAGAGCAACCTGCAGCTCCTGGGCTTAGGCGATTCTGTTGCCTCAGCCTCCCGAGTAGCTGGGAGTACAGACGCCTGTTGGCTGGCTGTTTTTTAGAAACAGGGTCTTGCTCTGGCTCAGGCTGTTCTTTAACTCCTGAGCTCCAGCAATCCACCCACCTTGGCCTCCCAGAGTGCTCGGATTACAGGCGTGGGGTCTTTAGCCGAGCCACAGGTAATAGTCTGGCTGGGGTTTAGAGATTATATGGGATGGTGAGGAGGGAGGAGGCAGGAAAATAGGGATAGGCTGGAGAATGAAATAGGAGGGGTGAGAAATAGAGGACTGTGGGCCTCACGTGTTTTGCAGCTTTGTATTCTGGTCTAACCCAAACACTTCATGATGGGATTTACATGTGTGTAATTTATGTATGCATGATATATATTTATGTATAAATATGTATGTGTGTGCATAATAGTAGATATTTGCATATGACTATCTCTTTGTGTGCAGATCCCAGAAAAGAGTATTTCTTTCAGGATTTGTTAGAGAATTTATCATTTGTATAAATGTTTCCATTTATGAACACCAAGAAAAAGAAATTGCTTCATGGTATAAGAGAGTGTGTGTGTGTGTGTGTGTGTGTGTGTGTGTGTGTGTGTGTGTGAGAGAGAGAGAGAGAGAGAGAGAGAGAGACAGGAGGGAAAGAAAAAAAGAGGAGGCAAGGGAGAGGGAAGTCAGGAGAGGAGGGGAGGGGAGAAAAGGAAGGAGGAGGTTGGGGAGATAGGAGCAAGACCTGAATGTGATTAGGGTACATGTTTTAGAGGAAGTGCCTTTAGGGGGTTTGTGTGTCACAAATGATTGTCAGTGTACATACAACCACACAGACAAAAACTATTCGATTCTTAATGTATTACTAAAAATGAAAATGCCTGTAGGCTTTTATGTTTTTTTGCTCCCTGAAAAACATCATGGGCAGGCACAGTAGCTCACACCTATCTCTGGTTATAGTCTCAGCTACTGAGGGGAGGTGGAGACAGGAGGGTAGCTTGAGTTCAGGAATTGAGGGCCAGTCTTGGGCGCATCTCAAAAACACAGAAAACAACCAACTCAAAAAACATGGAAGAGACCATTCATATTTCTTAGTTCTTATTGTTGCCAGTATTTTTTTTTTAAATGGTGATTGTAGGAGTATCAGTTCTTCTATGAACCAGAGAGCTATCAGGCTAAAATTATATAAAAGAAATGGATTCTTTGTTTGGATATAACATTTACTTCTGTAAAAGCAAGGTAGGTAAAAAAAGCTATTTAAAGAAATGGCTGTTGAGTTTGGATGTATCAGTTGCTTCAGGGGTGTTTTTCTTTTCTTCTGTTAAAGTGCTGACAAGCTATTCAATTTTATGTATTTATTTTCCATTTTATTGTTATTATTTTGGAGATAGAATCGTGCTCTGTTGCCCAGGCTGGAATGCAGTGGCATCATCATAACTCATTGCAACCTCAAACTCGTAGGTTCAAGTGATCCTTCTGGCTTACCTGCCCAAGTAGCTGGGACCATAGGGACTTGCCACTGTGCCCAGCCAATTTTTCTGGGTTTTTTTTTTTTTTTTTTTGAGTCAGTGCCTTAAGCTGTCACCCTGGGTAGAGTGCTGTGGCATCACAGCTCATAGCAACGTCTAACTCCTAGGCTCAAGCAATTCTCCTGCCTCCACCTCTCAAGTAGATGGGACTACAGGCACCTGCCACAATGCCCGGCTATTTTTTGGTTGCAACCATCATTGTTGTTTGGTGGGCCCCTGTTTGAACCCACCAGTTCAGGTGTAGGTGGCTGGCGCCAAGCCAATTTTTCTGTTTTTTTTTTTTGTAGCAATGGGAGGGTCTTACTGTATTGCGCAGGCTGGTCTTGAACTCCTGGCTTTAAGTAATCCTCTTGCCTCTGCCTCCCAAAGTGCTGGGATTATAGGCATGAACCACTGCACCTGCCCCAATCTTAAAATGAGAGGTGTTGCATTGTTCCCTAATACAGAGGTATTGTCTAAAGGGGAGCTTCTGAGGAAAGATGACCAAACCTGATGAGTTTGCTGTGGACAGTTGGTCTTTGCTCTTAGGATTCCTGCAAATTTAAAATAAATTATTGGCAGGTGTGTTTTCATTGTGAATTATTGAAATATTAGGCCATCACAATTGAACTTTGTGGAGTGGTGTTTTTCAGTCTCTCCATATCTTTGACTAGCCAGAGGAGATCTTGAAAGACTTTGAAAATATACTTTGTCTGGATTTGGAATTTGTTGTGTCTGACCTTCCTCTGTCTTTTGAGAAGGTTCTGATTATTTGTTTTTGGTTTGAATTGTAACACTGTTTCTTGTGGTTCCAAAAATTATCTGTAATAGCCTCATTCTTAAGAAGCTGCTTTTTTGCTTTGAGATATTTGTGGATGTTTGACCCAGTGCGTGCTTGAGACAGTTGAAAAAAAGAAAAGTACTGTAATACAGGCGAGTTCTTTCTGTAAAAGGGATGGTTAGAAGTCCTTGGTGCTCTTTTCTAACTTGATGTAATTCTCTGTGTGTGTTTGAGAGGGGAGGAGAGAGAGATCATACCCATTCTGAGGTCTCCAACCAGACTGGGATTTCTAGCTACTTGTTGGTGCCTTCCATAGTCATTTCAAATTTAGATCTCTTCTTTGGCTTTTAGGGAGAGGCCTCATTATCTGCTTCGTGGCCTGAGCGTCATTCCTTTGGTCTCTGAGTCTCCCTGCTTCTAGCCGCTGCTCAGCGGCTTTGTGAGTCTGCCCTGCTGTCTCCTTGTCCTGCTGGGAGTCTCTGGCCCCGTGTGGGGCCACCCAGGAGGAGCCGGTCGAGGGCCTCCCCCGCCCCCTCCGTTGGCCAGGCTGTCGCCGTGGGAGCTGCCTGTGCCTCCTGTGCCCTCTCTGCCCACCAGCCCTTCTTCCTCTCATCCTCCCAGCAGTTGGCTCACATCACCTCCTCTTTGAGACTAAATTAAGTGTCTCTTCTTCCTTCCCACTGACCCTTAATATCCTATAATTAAGTTTATCTTTTGTTACCTATTTTCTTCACAAGTCTGTGAACTCACCCTATTTAAAACTTGGACCCCAGCCCCATTTCCCTTCACTTGCCTTTTCTTTCTCCTATTGTACAACGTAATGTGTGGGGTTCTGATTGAGAACCCTTACTACCCATCTGCTCACCCCTTGCTAGGACATAAACTCTACCAAGACAGAGATCTTTGTCTCTTTTTCACTGCTGCATGGTTAGTGCCTACAGCAGTGTCTGATCCCTAGGAAAAGCTCAGAAATATTTGTTGAAGTAACATGTACTTGTATGTTTAGAGCCCAGCTCATAGTATGTTCTGGGTAAATTAAACTGATGATAAACATTGGCATGAGCCACCACACCCAGCCTGTGTTAACCCTTTTAAAGTGGCAAATGGCAGACTTTGAAAGGGGAGCTGAAAAAAGACTTCAAGATTTTAGGCAGATGGGTTTTAGGAAAGTATAGGTAAGAAAACAGAGAAACAGACTTCCTTAACATTACCTGTGGAATAAGATTGGCAAAAGTCTGATTTTTTTGTTTGTTTGTTTGTTTTGTTTTGTTTTGAGACAGTCTCAGTATGTTGCCCTTGGTAGAGTGCTATGGCGTTACAGCTCACAGCAACTACGAACTTTTGGGCTCAAATGATTCCATTGCCTCAGCCTCTGAAATAGCTGGGACTACAGGTGCCTGCCACAATGCCCTGCTATTTTTTTGTTGCAGTTGTCATTGTTGTATAGCTGGCTTGGGCTGGGTTCACGAACCCTTCAGTCTCGGTTCACGTGGCCGGTGCCGTAAACACTGTGCGACAGAAGCTAAGCCGAAAAGTCTGATGATTATTGAAGCTGGTGATGAGTACTGTCTTTTCTACTTTTGGGTATATCTTACTTTTTTTTTTTTTTTTTTAAAAGAGACAAGAGTCACACTTTATTGCCCTGGGTAGAGTGCTATAGCATCACAGCTCAGAGCAACCTCCAACTCCAGGGCTTATGCGATTCTCTTGCCTCAGCCTCCTGAGTAGCTGTGACTACAGACCCCCACCACAATGCCTGTCTATTTTTGTTGCAGTTTGGCTAGGGCCGGGTTTGAACCCACCACCCTTGCTTGGTATATGGAGCCGGCGCCCTACCCACTGAGCCACAGGCGCCGCCCTGTGTTTCTTACTATTTATATAGCAAAAAGAAATGAAATGAAGCAAAAATTCTCTCTAGAACGTGTACACATATACGCGTTTAGCTGTGAGGACCATTGTTTTTTTGTGCCATTTGCACCATTAGTCTTAGTGCTATTAATAAAATAAGGATTCTTTTAGATTGAGCCGGATGAAATTGACAATATTTGGCCCTTTGACCTGTAAAATTGGCAGTTAGTTTCATGTTGCTTAACTGGATCTCTGTATGTATTGTTTTTCTCTCCTCATCAGTTTCATTTTACTAATTGGGAGTTGGCTCCATGGCTGGAATGGGGGTTATTTTCAGCCTCTTCCATTGTCATAGACCATCCTTTTAGTTTAAGATTTGGCAAAATGAATTTTAATTTGCTGTCAGTACAGTGCTAGGTGTTACATAGGCTGAATTAAACAGGCAGCCACTCCTTTTGTTGTACCAAAGATTTAAGTTAGTTTGTTCAGTATCTTTATTCTAAGTATGGGCAAATTAGCTAGTCATTTTATAGAGTTAGGTGCTGAGGGACAGAACAGAATGTTCAGGGATGACAGATAGGTGAACTTTCTTGATTTAATTTGTTAATTTTTATTTTTTAACTACAAAGGTAGGAGAATAAGGCTGCCCCACTTGCAGCAGTCGTGATGCTGATCCGGCAGGGCTGTTGTTGGCGGTTAGCCTTGGTGGAGGGGGAAAGGGACCCCCCACAATTCCATGGGAGAGAGGCCTTAGAAGTTGACTTTATACAGGAATTAATATTTCGAAGAGCTCAGGGTAGGTCTCTGTGAGTTTTCATTTTTATTACGAAGTCTGGGAATAATAGACTAGAGACAGATACTGTTCTCAATGTTTTCTTTAGTCAGAAGATTAGGATCTAGAGGAGTTACGGGATTTAATCTATCAGGGTAAATCAGCAATTGGAGTCAGATTCTCATGGATTTTCAGTGTGTGCATCATTCCCTAGACCAGTCATTCTCAAAGTATGCTTTGGGGAGCTCTGCAGGTCCCTGCGACTATTTTGGAATGATACTAAGTCATTATGCAAGTATGCCTTTTACTCTCCTCTCCTTAGTGGACTGGGCTTGCTTTCCTTTTTTTTTTTTTTCTTCAATACCAAGAGTTTATTTATTTTTTTAAATTTTGGATTAATGTAAAAGCACCTATGATTAGGTTACATTGTGTTTGTTAGGAAGAGTCGAGTTGTATTTGAGTCCTTGGCTGAGGAGGTGTGCCATGTACACTTAACACTGTATCCTCTAGGTGGGGGCTTGCTGGGCCTCCCCCACTGTTACATGATGTGTGCAGTTGCTTACGCCATACATTAAAGACATTTACAAAAGTGTAAAAATTGTGCCATTCTTCTCACTTACTAAATTTTTTTAGAAATAGTCTCAACTTTGTCACCCTTGGTAGAGTGCTGTGGCGTCACAGCTCTCAGCAACCTCAAACTCTTGGGCTTAGGTGATTCTCTTCCCTCAGCCTCCCGAGTAGCTGGGACTACAGGCGCCTGCCACAACACCCAGCTATTTTTTTGTTGCAGTTTGGCCAGGGCCGGGTTTGAACCCGCCACTCTTGGTATATGGGGCCAGTGCCCTACCCACTGAGCCACAGGTACCACCCTTCTTCTCACTTTTGTTTTGGAAAATATAGCTTTTTTAAAAATGGAAACTTAAAAAATTTCTTAATATATATTTTTAAATTTTAATTATTTATTCATTTTTTGAGACAGAGTCTCACTTTGTCACCCTTGGTAGAGTGCTGCAGTATCACAGCTCACAGCAGCTGCGGACTTTTGGGCTCAGTTGATTATTTTGCCTCAGCCTCCCCAGTTGCTGGGACTACAGTTACAGTGTACACCACAACACCGATGGGGGTCTTGCTGTAGCTCAGGTTGGTTTCAAACTCATGAACTCAAGCAATCCACCTGCCTTGGCCTCCCAGAGTGCTAGGATTACGGGTGTGAGTCACCACATCTGGCCCTGGTTATTATTATTTTTTTAACAGACTTAATTTACTTTATTATTCTTGTATAAAAACCTTATGTTGTAGCCACAGCTGGGAGCTTGGGTCCTCTGCACAGAGACTCTGGTGTGGGTCTTGACAAGATCAGTGAATTCTTGGTAAGGAGACTTGGTGAACACTGTGTCTTTCCAGAGGTCAGGTGTGAAACAGCTTTAGGTCTTGGAAATGGCAAGACTTCAAAAGTGGCCTTGGCAAAAGAAGTGCTCAGAACTTGGGGGGAAAAAAAAGTGGCCTTGGCAAAGTTGCCCAGGGAGGCAGTGCAGCCCCTGGCTGAGGTGTAGCTGTCATCGGTCCCAGCCATCATTAGCAGCTTCTTAGGCACAGGCGCTGAGACAGGCCAATTCCTCTAGGAGCAGTGATGAGACGCACCAGCACAGAGCCACAGTGGCCTGTTGTCACCTTGCAAGGAGCAGTGTGAAGCTTGCCAGTCTTATTCATCCAGTAGCCTCTCCGCACTGTGACAGTAGAGAGCTTGGCCAGGACAATGGCCCCTCAGATGGCAGTGGCTACTTCCTTGGAACACTTAATGCCCAGACCGACATGGCTATTGTAGTCCCCAGTGGCAACAAACGCCTTGAACCTGGTGTTGGCCAGCTCGGGTCTGCTTTTGCACTGGCATAATCTTCAAAACCTCATCCTTGAAAGATGCCTCCAGGGAAAAAAAAAAAAAAATCAGTGATCTCAGATTCCTTGATGGGCAGGAAGAAGAGCTAGATCCCTCCAGGGATTTGATCTTCTTGTCCTTGACCAGGCGGCCCAGCTTGGTGACGGGCATCCACCCTTTGTCCTTGGCTTTGCCTCCGTGAGCTCCTGCCCTGAATGCTGCTGCCGGAGCTTCTGTGGAAACCACCATGGCCTCCTATCCCAGGGCCCCAGAGCCTCCAGGCCCTCCTGCTGCACCGGCGTGACCCACCATTTAGTGTTTTCATCCGAAAAGGAAGCTCCCAGTTACTTTATAAAGACAGGACCGTGCTCTGTTCTTCAGGCTGGAGTACAGTGGTGTGATCATACATCACTAGAACCTCTAACTCGTGGGCTCCGGCTGTTCTCCTGCCTCAGCCTCCCAGGTATCTGGGGTTATAGGGGTAAGCCGTTGTTCCATCCTAGGTAAAATATAGTTTAAAAAATATTTACAATGATCACATTTAAAGGAATTAATATTTAAAATTTCTATTTTAATTTCTAATGTAATAAATACTAATAGATATAACTCACATTAAAAAAGGTTCTTTGAGTTTCTCAAAAATGGTGAATGTGAGACCAAAAGTATGAAAAATGATACCTTAGCGAGAGTTTCCTGGTCTTCAAGTTATGTATGTTACTTTTATATTTTCAGTTTAACAGAAAATAGTAAGAATTTAATGTATTTTGTTCCTAGTTGGGTATCATCTGTTATAAGTTACAAGAAGGTAAGGAACCTGTGGCCTTCTGATTGCAATATTGTTCTTTTATAAGCATCAAAGGAGGCAAGAAAGGCTTTATCTTTCTCTTTTGCATCCTCTTTAATAAAAGAATTTGTTCTGTAAAATTGGATTAGGTCAAAAGGCCCCACTTAAGGACCAAAAGGCCACACACAGGTCCCCACCCTAGCGAGTATGGATGAAGAAACTGAGGCAACTGTTGATCAATGAGGATACCAGCATTCTGCTCCAAGTGTGTCTGATTCTAGCATGTATTCACTTTCCCCTGGATTGTTCGGCTTCTTTATTGAGCTTAACCTTTTCTGGGTTTCAATTTCCTCGTTCTCAAAAGAGGTTGGATTTTAGATTGTCTAGGACCAGAAGTTGTCACTGGACATTTACCAAGTCATTTGAAAGTAGTCTCAGTCTTTGGTTCTGCACGATAGATCTCTACATTATAAAATGTTTACTCGTGGCTGGGTGCCCATAGCACAGTGGTTACGGCACCGCCTATGTGCACTAAGGCTGGTGGGTTCAAACCTGGCCCCCGGGCCTGCTAAACAACAACAACTGCAAGAAAAAAATAGCCAGGCTTTGTGGTGGGCGCCTATAGTTCCAGCTACTCAGGAGGCTGAGGCAAGAGAATCACTTAAACCTAAGAGTTTGAGGTTGCTGTGAGCTGTGATGCAACGGTACTCTACCGAGGGCTGTACATAGTGAAACTCTCTCTCCTAAATAAATAAATATAAAACCTTTACTCACTTTGCCCTTCTTTGGTGTCATTATTTCAGCAGATAACCAAGTATTAAATGAAGCATGTAGTAAATGAAGCTTAGCTGTGTTTTTTGTTATTTCCTCCTTTGAAGCAAATAAACAGCCTCAAGTGAGTATTCGAAGGATCCCAAAGATGAATCATTGATTTATTTGTCCATGTTTTATTTAAAAGTAGTAGCAGTGCGAATTCATTGTTTCACTTAAGTGGACTTTTGATTTTGTAACTCCAGTGTATATTTTTATTAAAGAGCTTTCCAAGTAGCATCCTGCATGAGAGACCCTTAACCTTAGGGTACCCTAGATTTATATGTTTCTTCAAAGAGCCTGCCTTAAAGTATTGCATTTATTTGGCAGATACTGTATTTGACTTCTCTCTCTCTTTTTTTCCTTATTTCCTTTTCCCTCTCCTTCCCATCTCCGTTCTCTGTCCCTGATTTTCTTTTTCAAAAATGAATCCATAAAATGACAAAAAGGACATTTTTATTTTTATTTTTTATTAAATCGTAGCTGTGTACATTAATGCAATCATAGAGTACAATGTGCTGGTTTTATATACAATTTAAAAGAAAAAGACATTTTAATAGAGAGATTAAAACAAAATCTCTGTCCAGGTATCATTTAAGTTGGTCATTCTTTCTCAAACCTTTTTTTAAGAGATGAGAGATCTTGCTCTGGCTCTGGCTGAGGCTGGTCTGGAATTCATGAGCTCAGGCCTGAGCCCGTTCTCAAAGCTCTGTGGCTGTAATCCAAATATTTAGGAGATACTGTGACCTTCATAAGGGACACTTCTGAGAATAGTCCATTAATTAAATGGGAAGTGAGGAGATTTGATCCTTGTAAATAACCATTTAAAAATGAAGATATATTGAATTTGGATGAGTGTGTGTAATGAAGCCATTAGACAGACTCTAATACTTTACGGTCAGTCTAAATGATTTATCCTGTTCTTAATTTTCAGATGTTTGTTGACACTGGTCAGGTATAATAATGGAGCTTCTTATTTAGTTAAGTTTGTGTTCAGAATATAACCTTATTCATGAATGTCACGAATGTTATAAATTACTTTATGACTACTAATTATTTATGGATTTGAAAAAGTTTGAAATTGTAAGACAGGAAGGTACCAGCAGTCGATGGTGAGTTTGTGTGCTCATTAAGAAAAAATAATACAGGCTCGGCGCTTGTAGCTCAGTGGCTAGGGTGCCAGCCACATACACCAGAGCTGGCGGGTTCTAACTTAGCCCAGGCCTGCCAAACAACAATGACAACTATAACCAAAAAATAGCCAGGTGTTGTGGCGGGCGCCTATAGTCCCAGCTACTCGGGAGGCTAAGGCAAGAGAATTGCTTAAGCACTAGAGTTGGAGGTTGCTGTGAGCTGTGACACTACGGCACTCTACTGAGGGCGACATAGTGAGACTCTGTTTCAAACCCCTCCCCCCAAACCCTCCAGAACCTTTATCTTCAACAACAATAATCAGCATAATCCATGACCCATAATAATAATTGATATAACCCATGACCCAAAACAACATTCCAATTCAGAAGTTAATCTCCTAAATCAATTGCCCCAAACTACTCAAGATATACACTTTCAGGTTAGGCTGAATCTACAAACAGCAAGAATGGGAAACAAGCGGTGAAGGTTGCGTAGGCCTGAACTGACCAGAGCAGCTGTGCTGTCTCGGCCCCGGTCTGACTGACTCCATCTTATCCTCACGACACATGCTTTTGTAGTCAGCCTAGCTCTCAGGATTGTTAGGATTATTAAGTGATAATACATTTTTGAATATGTACAATGTACAAAAATGTACAATAATACATTTTTGAAAATGCTTACAACTTTTGAGGGCAACACAAAAATTTATTTAGCACCCTTTCTGCTTTCAAATGCGAGCACATTGTTGGGGAGTATTCTAACTCCAAATTGTATTTATGGTTTTAATATATATATTTTTTAAATTACCATATATACTTGAGTATAAGCCGAGTTTTTTCCGGCACAAAATTTGTGCCGAAAAACCCGAACTCGGCACAAATTTTGTGCCGAAAAAACTCGGCTTATACTCAAGTATATGCGGTATGTTTGTCAATGTCAGGTATAAGCTTTAAGCATCATAATCCTCTATTTTTTGGCTGCTACTTGGAGTGAAGACTGTATGTATTGAAGTTTGCTTATTAGACTTATGCATACAATAGTAGGGCTGTTCATGACCCTGTAGCTGCATGTTTGTCAGTGTTTCCTCTGTAAACTGCCCTTTGGATGTTTTTCGTTTTAGCTTAGCTTTCCTGTGGGGTAAAATTATACGGCCTGAGTGTTTTGGGATGGAAACTTTTTTTCTTCTTTTTAGTAAGGAATGAGTGCATGCTATTATAAACTATGTCTTTTCTTGCATTTGTAACATTTCATCATAAGTTAAAAAAAAGCTTTTTTTTTTTCTTCAAATTATTAAATGCATTAAATATTGGGACTATACTTAAAAACCTTTTTTCTGTACTCTTATAGTTTTTCCTCTAAAAATTGTCACTGTCTTCAGTGTATTCAACTTCAAAGAGTATAAATAATTTTTGTAAACTAATTAGACATATAAAAACAATGGGATATTGAGCATCTGGATACTATCCCAAGTTAAGAAAAATTAAACTGCTTATAATATATGTTGACAGAAAAGAAGCCGTACTCTGTAAAATAATTTAAGGAGCTACATTCACAAAGTCTGAACTCAACGTGGGGTTGCAGTTTGTTTTTATGTATCTTAGGGAGACTGGGATTACAGGTGAGGTCATAAGTTAATGCGTGGAAAACGTACGTTGGTTTGGCCCCAGAAAGGTAGGACATCTGGAAGTGGGAGATTATAGGTTATGGGTGGGTGTAAAGATTCTTTAGCTGACAGTTGGCTGAAAGAGTTAGACTCTGTCTAAAAGACCAGGAGTCAGTGACAGGGAAAGCTTCAGACAAAGCAGTGGACAGACTCAAGTAGTTTGTCAAGTACTTTGAGGACCCTGCTGGGCAGTCCTGTATAGCCTTAGTTCTGTTAGTGAGTCACAGAGGACTTCTCTAGGAAGTGGGGGCGGGGTGGAGCATGTTGAGACGTGTCTGATCTCCTTTCTCTTGGCTAGCAACTCAGTTTTAGGGATTCTCTTGACCAAGAGGGTCAATCAGTCAGTTGCTGAGAGGGCAGCCTTAAGATTTTATATATATAAGTTTCACATACATAAGCTTCCTTAGACTTTGATCACTGAAAATGTTCTTTGGTCTCTGTTTGGTTTTGTTTGTTTTTTGCTGGTTTTGGCTGGGGCTGGGTCCAAATCTGCCACCTCCAGCACATGGGGCCGGCACCCCACTCCTTTGAACCACAGGCGCCACCCTTCGTCTCTGTTTTAAATATTAGTAGAGTGTGTTAAAAGAGAGAGTAGGACTTAGAATTCTCACAGACCCCTCTGAAGATGTCGTGTGGCACCATGTGCTGTGGTCTCAGATGACTGGATTGAATGGCATCCTGGACCAAGACCATCCAGTCTATAGGCAGGGCAGTAAACTGGCCGAGAGGCTCTACTCAACACAGATGAGGGTGACGTGGTATTCCAGTTAAAGCCTTTCTCTTAGGGAACTTTGAATTTGACACAGAACTGTTGTTGAAGGTGGGAATAGAAGCTGAAAGATCCAGGTGTGTGTGTGGGGGGGTGAATAAAAAAGAAGTGGTGAGTTATGTTGATGGGGTGTCTACTCTGTTTCCAATCATTATCGTGACTTGGTAGCAGTAGTCTGCTGTGTAGCTAACTGGTTACTGGGTTTTTTTTTGCAGTTTTTGGCTGGGGCTGGGTTTGAACCCAACACCTCCTGTATATGGGCCGGCGCTCTACTCCTTGAGCCACAGGCGCCGCCTGCTAACTGGTTACCTTGCTTTTCATCTTGCCTCTCCCAAATTCATAAACTTACAGGGACCAGAGTGATCTTTTGAACAGTACAAATCATACGCTGTCTCTCTCCCTCGGTCTTAAACACTACCATGGTTCCTTACTGCATCTGGAATTCTGCCCAACTCCTTCTCTTCAGTTTTTGCTATCTTCTTTTCACTTTGTCTTTTCTCTTGCAATTTTTCTGACATTACTAATTAAAATTGAATATTAAAATCAAATGCAAGTTTCTTGAACCGGACTTGATTTTTCTCCCTTGTCTTGTCTCTTTTTGTTGTTACTCCTCTTAATTTAATAAAACCCACACTGTAACCAGATTGCAACTAGCCTCGCCCCAGTCTCTTGAGTCTTTGACTTCGTCAGCCATTTCTGGGATTTACTGAGCTGTCTGATGGTGTCATTAGCGTTAAGGGAATTTCTTTAATATTACAGGAGAAGGTTTTGCACTTGTATAGCTGTCATACTCTTAGCATTGAGAAATGGCTCACAAGCTTTACTTCTTGTGTTTTGGAGAGACACGTCATCTTTCTGCTTTGCTGTCCTTCCCACACTGAGCTTTCTCCTCATTGTTGAGTTCTTTTATCTTGCTGTCTTTTACTGCCCTGTAGTTCCATTTTTTAAAAAAATTTATTTTTATTGTTAAATCATAGCTGTGTACATTAGTGCAATCAAGGGGTACAATGTGCTGCTTTCATATACAATCTGAAGTCCCGTGGTTCCATTTTTAACCTTTTGTTCTCAGTTCTTCATTTGGTGGGTCATTATCTATTCCTTTGATTTTGATTTTTTATCTTTATGGGAAACTCTGGAATCTCCTCAATTTAGCCCCTTGTTTCCAGTTCTATCTTGAATCTTTCCTCCCTTGGATGCCATGGAGTTACCTCACACACTTTGTTGTCCCTAATCCTACAATTTACAAACTTTATTGACAAACTAACTTCTTTGGTGATTTCATTTTTGCAGGAGTATCATTATATTCCCAACCTGGAAACATTACTATTTTTTTTTTTTTTTGAGACAGAGTCTCAAAGTGTCACCCTAGGTAGAGTCCTGTGGCATCATAGTTCACAGCAACCTCCAACTCTTGGGCTTAAGCGATTCTCTTGCCTCAGTCTCTCAAGTAGCTGAGACTACAGGTGCCTGCTACAACACCTGGTTGTGTTTGTTACTGTTGTTGCAGTTGTCATTGTTGTTTTAGCTGGCCCAGGCTGGGTTTGAACCCGCCACCCTTGGTGTATGTGTCCCTAATCAATCCTACAATTTACAAACTTGTAGAGATGAATCTGCAGGCCGTCTTTACAAACTGGCACCCTACCCACTGAGCTACGGATGCTGCCAACATCAGTAATTTTTGACTGTCCTTCCTTTTCATTATTTCTAGTCTGACAAAAAAAAAAAAGCTCTTTCTTTTGTGTTTTTCTTTCATTCTTTCACTCCTCCCACAGCCTTCATGACTCTTCCTGCTTGGTTTTGGTGACAGTACTGTGGATATTTTTATTGCTTCCCTTCAAAGCTCTATAAAATACTTCTTCCTTATGTTTACTCCTATCAGTTTTTTCTCTGTTGGCAACCACATGAGCCCAGATCACCCTGCGTTTTTATCTGTTGGCAACCACATGAGCCCAGATCACCCTGCGTTTTTCTCTGTTGGCAACCACATGAACCCAGATCACCCTGCGTTTTCCCAAGTCCTTTGTGGCCAGGTGTATTCTAACTCCTCACTTTGGTTTCTTTTCCTGCCAGTCACCCACCTCCTAGGCCCTCGACATGCAAATCTTCTCATATCCTACTTAGTATAATGTGCTCACTCTCACCGCCACACTGTTCCTGCCTAAAATCTTACCCTTCGTTTATTCCTTCTCCTAGTCCTGGTCCGTAAGTCCTATCACCAGCTAGAAGTAGTTCAGTCTACCTGATGTCGTCTTGACCTTAGGCAGTACTGGTGAGACTACTCAATTAGATTCATCTTATCAGATCTTATGAAAGATCAACAAATGTCAGGTGTTTCAGAACAAAATGAAACAACCAAACCTCTGTGTCATTACTTTTTTCTGAAAAGCAAATTAAGTCCAAACAAAGAATGTTGAAGTCTTTGAAGTAAGCCAGCTTAAGTGCAAAGGAGAATGTTGGAAGGTCAGAGAGGACTTAGGATCATCTTTTTAGGGACTTAACACTAACTTAAACATCTTTTAAATATTGAATCATTCCAAGAGAAGCAATTCTACACAAAGGCATGGAAATTGATGATTTCCATGATCATTTTTTGCTGAATGATCCTTAGATCAACTGATAAAACAAAAAGAATCATAAAATTCCTTGATCTGAATGACAAAGGGGACATAAGCTGTCAAAAATTATGGGATAGAGCAAAACTAGGAAGCCCCATTCAGTAAATGGTCCTGGGGAAACTGGATAACCATATGCAGAAGAATGAAACAGGACCACTATCTCTCACCATATTCAAAAGTTATTTCAAGATGGATAAAAGACTTAAATAGTATATAAGGCTTGAAACAATAAAATTTTAGAGGAACGTATAGGAAAAACTCTCATGGGCATTGGCCTAGGCAAAGGATTTTTAACTAAGACTGCAAAAGGAAATACAGCAGAAACAATTAAATAGATGGGACATAATTAGAAAGTTTCTATACACGGGTGGCGCCTATGGCTCAGTGAGTAGGGTGCTGGCCCATATACTGAGGTAGGCGGGTTCAAACCCGGCCCCAGCCAAACTGCAACAAAAAAATAGCGGGCGCATGTAGTCCCAGCTACTCTGGAGGCTGAGGCAAGAGAATCACCTAAGTACAGGAGTTGGAGGTTGCTGTGAGCTGTTGACACCACAGCACTCTACTGAAGGTGATAAAGTGAGACTCTGTCCCCCCCAAAAAAAAAATAAAAAGAAAAAGTGTCTATACAGCAAAGGAGATAATTGACAGAGCAAATGGATAATTAACAGAAAAGGGAGAAAATATTCACAAGCTGTACATCCAACAAAGGTCTAATAGCCAGAATCTACAAAGAACTCAAATCATCAAGAAGAGAAAATGAACAACCCTGTTAAAAAGTGGGCAAAAAACATAAAAGTTTTTCAAAAGAAAATAGAGAAATGACCTATAAACTTGAAAAAGTGTTCAGTAGCACTAATCATCAGAATTCACATTAGAACCACAATGAGATACCCTTCCCCCCCTTCCCCAGAATGGTCATTATTAAGAAGTCAAAACACAATAGATGCTGGCATGGATGCAGAGAGAAAAGAACGTTATAACACTGTAAGTGGGACTGCAAATTAGTACAGCCTCTATGGAAAACAGTACAGAAATGTCCTCAAAGAAACAAAATTGCACTTATTATTCAGTCCAGCATTCCACGACTGAGTATGTACCCAAAAGCAAAGAAGTCATTTTGTCAAAAAGACACCTGCACTCTGATGTTTATAGAAGCACAGTTCACAGTTGCAAAGATGTGGAATTAGTTCATCAATTCATGAGTGGTTTAAGAAAATGTGGTATATGTATACCATGGAGTATTACTCAGCCATAAAAAGGAATGAAATAATGGCTTTTGTAGCAACTTGGATGGAACTGGAGACCATTATCCTAAGCAAAGCATCTCAGGAATGGGCAAACACCATATATATTCTGTAATAATTGGGAGCTAAGTGATGGGTGCACACATGGACACAAAGAGATTACAGGCAATTGGAATCCAAGAAAGGGAGAGGGTTTACCTGGGAGATGGGTTAAAAACTCATTGGGTTCAATGAACACTATTCTAGTGATGGTACACTGAAAAACCCCGACTTAAGTGTTGTGCAAAGTGCCATTGTAGCAAAGACATTTGTACCCCTTTAATATTTTGAAATTCAAATAAAAATGAATAAAGCAGTGGCAGAATCTGTGTAATCACTGGCAGGTGCATTTTGCTTGGTGTGAAGAGGAGACACGTGACTAAATGTTTGGCCCAGTTGATATTAAAGAGTCTGTTAGGAAGATTAACCCTCCCAGATGGTCCCTCCAGGGTATATTGTAGCTATTAGATGAAAACCAAATGATGAGTAGTGACATGCCAGCTCTCACTGCTCTCCAGTGGTGTGCAGCTGCCAGATTGCCTGGGTCTGCAGCTCAGCAGGGCCCCCTTTCCAGCTGTGTGATGGGGGGTAAGTTACTGCTCTACTCCTGTGTGAAAGAAGGATGATAGGCTCTGCGCCTGTAGCACAATGGTTACGGCACCGGCCACTTATACCCAGGCTGGCGAGTTTGAGCCCAGCCTGGGCCAGCTAAACAACAATGACGACTACAACCAAAAAATAGCTGGCCATTGTGGCAGGCATCTGTAGTCCCAGCTTCTTGGGAGGCTGAGGCAAGAGAATTGCTTAAGCCCAGGAGTTTGAGGTTGTGGACTGTGATGCCACGGCACTGTACCGAGGGCATACATGGTGAGACTCTATCTCAAGAAAAAAAAAAAAAAGAAAGAAATAAGGATGATAACATCTACCTCACAGCCTCGTGGAGAGGATTAAGGGAGTTAATGCATGTAAACTGCTTAAATTGCGGCTGCCACAGACTTAAATGCTTACTTAGTTTTTACTATTATTACGTATACGTGATATGACTGGGGAAGGGTGACTCATTCACAGTTTTAGGGATGAACTATTTATTGTGGAACAGGGAATGACTCTGTAGAACGCACGCCTGTTTTTCATACCCATCCGTCCTCAGTGACTCTTTTTTATTTGGTTTATCCACCCGTTCATTAACAGCAGTTCATCTCAACTTGTGGGTTGCGACCTCTTCATAACAATGAAAGTACATCCTACATATCAGATATTTACATTACGATTCATAACAGTAGCAAAATTACAGTTGTGAAGTACCAACAAAAATAATTATATGGTTGGGGGTCACCACAACATGAGGAACTGTATTAAAGATTCGTAGCATTAGGAGGCATTAGGAAGGTTGAGAAGCACTGATTAACAAGTACCTTTGACATTGTTTATAGTCTTCAAGATCCTAAAAGGACAGATGGTCTGTAGGAGAGCATATTAGAGGGCAGATTCTGAAAAACTCTCTAGTGAGGCCGTGTGTGACTGAGGTGCTTATGGTGCATCTGGATTTATGAACAATCTATACATAAAACATCTTGTTTCATCATAAGTTTGAAACACATTTTTATGCAGACTTTCTGTTCCCTAAAAGAGCCTGGTGCGTGCTTTTCCAGATCAGAAATTCTAGATGTCATTTAGAACAGTCTCTTCTGAACTTGCCCTGCTTGGCTTTTTTCAAAGAGATGTGTGTCTTGAATCTTTGGACTTGAGGGAGGGGGAAGAAGTGGTTTGTAAACAATTGCTTATTCAGCTTGGTGATATATGGTGTGTGAATGGAATAAGCAAGCAATGTAAATTGTTAAAACTTCAGAATAAGACATTTTCTCTTTTATTATATTAAAGTGCCTTTAATAAAATATCTGTTAATAAAGTCTTGTCTTATGTTCCCGTGAAAGTAGAATGGATGTGTCTAGAGGGGCACTAAATCATTTGCCTATTTTATTCTTGAAATTCCCATTGTTAAAATTAGGTCATTGTACAAAGTCATTTTGTTATTGTTTCTATGAAGTTTTTGTAATAGTAGAACTATATTCTTACTAGGGCTAACTCATTATTCCTTTAGTAGATAGGATAACCAACTATCACATTAGCAGAGGGTAAAGCAGATAATAATAATAATAATGTTATTATTCTTTAAGTGTGAACAAGTCACGAGTACAGGTTGTGATTATGGTCAATGGGGGGTTAGAGGTGGGCTGTGAGGAGGGAGGTTGGGGACAAGGAAGACAGATTCATTGCTCTGTTTTCTACATTTCTGCTGCCAGCATACATCTGTCCAAATAAATGCAGAGGAAAGATTACATTTTGTTGTAAAGTTATTATTAGGCCTCCTGATTCTTTATATTGAAGCCGTTTCTATACCCTAGCCACTGACATATGAAAATAAAACTGAGTACCTTGCAGCCTCAGTTTTCTTTCTTTCTTTTTATTGTTAAATCATAGCTGTGTACATTAGTGCAGTCAAGGGGTACAATGTGCGGGTTTCATATACAATCTGAAATATTCTCATCAAACTGTTCAACGTAGCCTTCATGGCATTTTCTTAGTTACTGTATGTAGGCATTTCTATTCTGCCTTTAGTAAGTTTTGCCTGTACCCATTCTAAGA
>CAUYPK010024113.1:0-18357 GCA_963574355.1 Loris lydekkerianus
TCCAGTTCTAAGAGGAAAAGCTTTCAGTTTTACTCCATTCAGTAAAATATTAGCTGTGGGTTTGTCATAGATAGCTTCAATCAGTTTTAGAAATGTGCCACCTATGCCTATACTCTTCAGTGTTCTAATTAGAAAAGGATGCTGAATTTTATCGAATGCTTTTTCTGCATCTATTGGGAGGATTCATATGGTCTTTGTTTTTGCTTCTATTAATACGGTGGATAAAGTTTATGGACTTGCGTATGTTAAACCAGCCTTGCATCCCTGGGATGAAACCTACTTGATCATGATGAATGACTTCTTTGATGATAAGCTGTAATCTATTGGCTATGATTTTGTTGAGAATTTTTGCATCTATATTCATTAGTGAAATTGGTCTGAAGTTCTCTTTTTTAGTTGGGTCCTTTCCTGGTTTTGGTATCAGGGTGATGTTTGCTTCGTAGAATGTGTTGGGGAAGATTTCCTTCCTCCTCAATTTTTTGGAATAATTTCTGCAGTACAGGAATAAGCTCTTTCTTGAAGGATTGATAGAATTCTGGTGTGAAGCCATCCGGACCAGGGCACTTTTTGTTGGAAGCTTTTTTATTGTTTCTTTAATCTCAGTGCTTGAAATTGGTCTGTTCAGGAGCTCTATTTCTTCCTGGCTAAGTCTAAGGAGAGGGTGTGATTTCAAATATTGCTCTACTTCCTTCACATTGTCACATTTCTGGTAGTATTCAGAGATGATCTCTTGTATCTCCATGGGATCAGTTGTTATTTCCCCTTTATCATTTCTGATTGAGGTTACTAGAGATTTTACTTTTTTATTTCTAGTTAGTCTGGCCAAAGGTTTATCTATTTTATTTATTTTTTTCAAAAAACCAACTCCTTATTTCATTAATTTTCTGAATGATTCTTTTGTTTTCAATTTCATTAATCTCTGATTTAATTTTGGGTATTTCTTTTCTTCTGCTAGGTTTAGGCTTAGATTGTTCTTCTTTTTCCAATTCCATACGATGGCTTGTGAATTTGTTGATGTGCTTTCTTTCTGTTTTTTGAGTGTAGGCATCTAAAGCATTGAATTTTCCTCTCAAAACTGCTTGTGCAGTATCCCACAGGTTTTGTCAGCTTGTGTTTCATTTCTTGTTTTATTTCTTCCTGCACCCATCTGTCATTCAGCATAAGAGGGTTTAATTTCCATGCCTTTGTGTGGGGTTGAAGGTTTTTGTTGGAGTTGAGTTCCACCTTTAGTGCCTTGTCGTCTGAGAAGAATACAAGGTAAAATTTCAATTCTTTTTATTCTGTTCATATCTGTTTTGTGTCCTGGGATATGATCAATTTTGGAGAATGTTCCATGGGGCGATGAGAAGAATGTATATTCTTTATCTTTGGGATGAAGAGTTCTATATGCTTCTATCATGCACAGTTGTTTTAGGGTCTCATTTAAGCCCCTTATATCTTTGTTTGATTACTGTTTAGAGGATCTATCCAGCTCTGTAAGAGGAGTGTTAAAAGTCCCCTGTTATCATGGTATTATCGGATATCATATTGCTCAGACTGAGTAAGGTCTGTGTCAAGAATCTGGGAGCATTTAAATTGGGTGCATAAATATTTAGAATTGAAACGTCTTCTTGTTGTATTTTTCCCTTGACCAATATAAAGTGACCATCTTTGTCTTTTTTAACTTTAGTTGCTTTAAATCCATATGTATCTGAAAATAAGATTGCAACTCCTCTTTTCTTCTGAATTCCATTTGCCTGAAAAATTGTCCTCCAGTCCTTAAGTTGGAGTTTTCATTTGTCTTTTGAAGCTAGGTGTGTTTCCTGCAGCCAGTAAGTGGATGGCTTGTGTTTTTTAATTCAGTCAGCCAATCTATGCCTCTTCAGTGGGAATTCAAGCCATTAACATTCATTGAGATAATTGGTAAGTGTAGTGGTGTTCTATTCATCTTATTTTGTGAGTCCATTGCTTACTTTTATCTTTTGCATCATATGGAAGTTAGGTTCTGTCCTTTAATTTCTGAGTTCCTACTTTGCTGTTGGTCCATTGTGAGGGTCAGTGTGTTGAGCAGGTTGAAATACTTCCTGTAGAGCTGGTCTTGTTGTGGTGAATTTCCTCAATGTTTGTGTATCAGTAAATGATTTGATTTCTCTGTTAATTTTAAAGCTTAGTTTAGCAGGACATAGAATTCTGGGCTAGAGATTGTTCTGTTTAAGTAGATTAAAGGTAGATGACCACTGTCTTCTGGCTTGGAAAGTTTCATTAGCGAAGTCTGCAGTCACCCTGATGGATTTGCCCCTGTAGAAAGGAATAGGCACTTATTCCTGGCAGCTTGCAGAGTCTTTTCTTTTGTCTTGACTTTGGACAGGTTCATCACAATGTATCTTAGAGAAGCTAAGAGTTGAGGCGACCTGGGATCTGATATCCCTCTGAAAGGAGTGTGTCAGAATCTTGGGTAATATTTGGGAAATTTTCATTTACAATATTCTCTAGTATGGCTTCCGTTCCTCTGGGGCGTTCTTCTTCCCCTTCTGGGATTCCTGTAACTCGTATGTTTGAATGCTTTATAAAGTCCCATAATTCTGTCAGTGAACATTCTGCTTTCTCTCTTCTTTTCTGCGTCTTTATCTGAGTTATCTCAAGAGTTTTTTCTTCTACCTTTGAGATTCTTTCTTCTGCATGGTCTAATCTGTTGCTGATACTTTCTATTGCATCTTTAAGTTCCCTAATTGACCGCTTCAGTTCCTTCAGCTCTGCTATATCCTTTCTGTATTCTTCATATCCTTCATCTCTTATTTGATTCTGTTTTTGAATTTACTTTTGGTTATTTTCTACTTTATCAGCAGTTTTCTTTGTTGTTTCCTTCATTTCCTTCATTGTTTTCATCATCTGTATTCTAAATTCCCTTTCTGTCCTTTTTAACATTTTTTAATAGGTGGAATCCTCTGCAGTAGCTACCTCATGGTCCCATGGAGGGGTTAGGGTGGGTTGTTCTGGACTGGTTTTTTATGTTGCTAGGAGTTTTCTGCTGATTCTTCCTCATGAGTGATTTCTTTTATCTGTTTCCTTGCCTAATTTTCCTTTTACTTCCTCTTGATCTTTAAGTCCCATCTCTATTTTTTAAAAGAGTGCCATTGTTTGTTTTGTACTAAGTCTTGTAATCTGTTGTATATTTTATTCTATAGTATATCTCAACTTGGATTTTTCCTTGCAAATACTTAATCTGAATTTAATTTACGTAATTCAGAGTTGAAAAGGTAGATCCATATATGGAAGTTGTTCCAATAAATGAAAGAAGTATCAGTTTTTAAGTTGAAATTTATTCAAATAGAATTTAAAATTCATTTTTCATTCACCCTAACCTTATTTTAAGTATTTAATAACCAGGCAATTAAGGACTATCTGTTGGGCAGCATCACTCTTTATCCTAAATTGTAATTCCCTGTTGGTCTGATTTAGTAGAACTTGGGCTTGTGAATTATAAACTGGTGGGGCAGGCACTCTGTGTCTTGGGTCTTTTCTACAGTGCCTCTACAGGTAAGTAGCAGTCCATCTGTGGGTGAAATCCTATCCCTATTTACTCTACCAGTCAGCAGAGCACTGGGCTTCAGCTAACACTGAACTTGGATTCTCAGGCTCTGGAATTAAAAACTTTGAGCCCTTCAGTGTTGATTATGGGAAGGTGGTTAAAGTTTAACCAAAGTAGACCCAGATTGACTAACTTACATTGACCTTGGTACTCACATCAGTGTTAGGTCACCTCTCATATCATATAGTGATTGTGACTTACTGAAATTTAGAATCTCTTTTTAGAGTTCTCATAATTGAAAAGCAGCTTGTTATGGAGTGTTGTGTGGCAGCTGGCTGTAAAATATGTTTCTTTGATAGTGGTTGGGTGTGTCAGATCTCATTTATTGTCTGCAGAGTATTCTCGATATCTTCACGCACACCTTGATATCCCTCTTACGGAGTACAACATTGATGTGGATCTGCCTGGAAGCTTCAAGGACCATTGGGCTAAAAATCTACCTTTCCTCATAGAAGACTATGAAGAGCAGCCAGGGCTACAACCCCACATCAAGTAAGTGCTTTAAAGATGAGTGGGTTTTTTTGTTGTTTTTTTTTAAACTGAGCTATAAACTGCATGCAGTCCCAACTACTCAGGAGGCCGAGGCAGTAGGATGGTAGGATGGTTTGAGTCCTGGAGTTCAAGGCTATAGTGTGTGACAATCACAAATGTGAATATCCTAGGAACATGGTAAGACCTCATCTCTAAAAGTGATAAGTAAATTAAAACCTATAGCAAACATCGTTTTAACTAATGAAGTCATAGATACATTCACATTGGAATTAGGAATAAGACAAGAAAGAAGCAGTGATCTTAGGCTAACAGTGAACTGGATAGAGGTCCTACCTAGACACTGCACAAAGAAAAAGAAATAGTTTGTGGATTAGAAAGGAAGACTAAAAAATGTCATTGTTTCAAGATCACATGCTTTTCTACAAAGAAAACTGAGAAGATTTATAAACTTACAGGAAGTGACAAGATATTAGAAAGGTGGTTGATTATAATCAATATGCAAGAATCAGTTGCATTTCTACATACCAACAACAGACGAACAAGGGCCATTTGTAATAGCAGTAGGTACTTAGAAGTATGTGTAAAACTTATACGGAGATCATAAAACTTCAATAAAAGTTACTCAGAGAGGAGCGGTGCCTGTGGCTCAAAGGAGTAGGGCACTGGCCTCATATACCAGAGGTGGTTGGTTCAAACCCAGCCCCAGTCAAAAACTGCAAAAAAGAAAAAAAAAAAAAAAAAAAGGAAAAAAAGAAAGTTACTCAGAGAAAGTACCTATATACTCGAGTATAAGCCAAGTTTTTTTGGCACAAAATTTGTGCCGAAAAACCCGAACAATTTTTATGCCGAAAAAACTCGGCTTATACTCGAGTATATATGGTAAGTATTACTAAATGGAGAGAAATACCATGTTCGTGGATTGGAAGTTTGGAACATCATTTCTCTGCAGATTAATTAAAAATTTAATTAAATGACATTCAAAATTTCAGCAGTTTTTTTTGAGGCACTTGTTTAGCTAATTCTATAAGTTGTATGGAAGAACAAAGGATGAAGAGTAATCAAGATATTGCTGAAGAAGATGATGGCCAGACTGCGGGGAGAATTTCACGTTCTACCAGATATCAAGACTTAAGACAGTAATGAAAAACCTTCTACACCAAGAAATTTGACAATGTGGAGGAAATGGACCAATACCTGGAATAATACCATCACCCTAGACTTACCCAGAAAGGAATAGGTTTCTTGAACACACCAATATCAAGCACTGAAATTGAAGAAACAATAAAAAACAGCTTCACACCAGAATAATATAAAACAGCTTCACACCAGAATAATATAAAACCTTCAAAGACCTTGTATCTATGCTGCAGAACCTATTCCAAAACATTGAGAAAGAAGAAATCTTCCCCAAAACATTCTATGAAGCAAACATCATCCTGATACCAGAACCAGGAAAGGATGCAACCAAAAAGGAGAACTACAGACCAGGTTCCCTAATGAATATTGATGTAAAAATACTCAATAAAATCCTAGCAGTAGATTATAGCTTAGCTACACATTAAAAAATTACACATCACACTCTTGCATCCCAGAGATTCAAGATTGGTTTACATACTCAAATCCTTAAATGTGATTCACCACATAAATAGAAGCAAAAATAAAAACCATATGATCTTCTCCATAGATGCAAAAAAAGCATTTGACAAAATTCAGCATCCTATTCTAACAAGAACACTTAAGAAAATAGACATAGGTGGCACGGTTCTTAAACTGATTGAAACCATCTATGACAAACCCATAGCAAATATCATACTAAATGGAATAAAACAATTTGTTTTCCACTTAAAGTGGAACCAGACAAGGATGTCTTCTATCACCACTACTACTCAACATAGTGCTGGAAGTTCTAGCCAATGCAGTCAGGCAAAAGAAGAACATAAAGGGCATCCAAATGAGGGCAGAGGAGGTCAAACTCTCACTCTTTGCTGATGTTATGATCTTATACTTAGAGAAACCAGAGCCTCAACCACAAGATTCTTAGAAGTGATCAGGAAATACAGTAACATCTCCAGGTACAAAAATCAATGTCCACAAATCAGTCGTCTTTGTATATGCCAATAACACCCAAGTTGAGAAGCAAATCAAGGACATAATTCTCTTTATAGTAGTTCCAAAGAAAATGAAATACCTAGGAATATACCTAACAGAAGAGATGAAGTATCTCTACAAAGAGAACTATGAAACCCTAAAGAAAAGATTCAGAGATCTCAATTCTAATATCAAGGCAGTAGCAGACAACCTTAACAAATGGAACATACTGTGCTCTTAGCTGAGAAGAATGAACATTGTTTAAATGTTTATACTATCCAAAGCAATCTACAGATTCAATGCAATCCCCATTAAAATACCACATCATGTAGATCTTTTTATGAAGAACTAAAAAAAAAACAAACAAACAAAAACAGAGCTTCATTTTGTGTGGAACCAGAAAAAAAAAATCCAAATAGCCAAAGCAATTCTTAGTAATAAAAACAAAGCAGGGTGCCTCACCCTGCCAGACTTCAGGTTATATTACAAGTCCACAGTGATCAAAACAGCATGGTACTGGCACAAAAACAGAGACATAGACATATAGAACAGAATTGAATACCTAGAGATGAAACCAGCTTCTTACTGCCATCTGGTATTATTTTTCTATTTATTGAATAAAGAATCCCTATTCAGTAAATGGGGAGGGGAGAGCTGGATAACCACATGTAAAGGACTGAAACTGGACCTGCACCTTTCACCACTTACAAAAATTGACCCATGCTGGATAAAAGATTTAAATCTAAGACATGAAATGGTAAAAATCCTAGAAAAAAGTATGGGAAAAACTCAAGAGGATGTCAGCCTGGGGAAAGAATTTATGACAAAGACTTGAGTGATAATCACAACAGCAATAAAAATAAACAGATGGGACTTAATATTTGCACAGTACGAATCTGAGAGCAGGTTGTTAACTAGAATCTACAGAGATCTCAAATCAACAAAAAGTGCAAACAATCCCATCTCTCACTGGGTAAGAGACATGATCAGAACCTTCTCTGAAGAAGACACATGAATAGCCAAAAACACATGAAAAAAATGCTCATCATCCCTGACCATCAGAGAAATGCAAATCAAACCACCCTGAGGTAGTACTTGACCCCTGTGAGAATAGCTCTAATCACAAAATCCCAAAGCCGCAGGTGCTGACATGAATGTAGAAGGAAACACTTTTACCCTGTTGGTGGGACCACAAACTAACACAGCCTCTTTAGAAACAGGATGGAGAATCCTCAAAGAAGTCAAAATAGACCCTCCATTTGATCTCGCATCCCATTACTAGGCATCTATCCAGAAAAAAAAATCATTGTATCGTAAGGACATTTGCACTTGATTGTTTTTCGCACCTCAATTTACAATTGCCATGATATGGAAACAGCCTAAGTGCCCATCAACCTATGAATGGATTAGGAAACAGTGGTATATGTATACCATGGAAAATTATTGAGCCACATTAAAGATGGAGACTTTACCTCTTTTGTATTCATCTCGGTGGAGTTGAAGCACAATTCTTTTTAGTAAAATACCACAAAATGGAAAAGCAAATATCCAGTGTACTCAATTCTAATATCAAGGCAGTAGACATTCTAATATACGCCCAGATAAGAGACAAACTCGATTCAGTTTAAGTTGGGGTGAGGAGGAGGGAGAAAAGAGAGGGAATTGGTGTGCTCTCACCTAATAGGCACATTGTTAAGGGTGTGTGGCACACCTCCTGGGTGCAGAACACAACTACAACAGGGACTGTACCTAACAAATGCAAACAGTGTGATCTAGTTGTTTATACCCTCATATCAACCTGAAATTTAAAAAAAAGATAGTAATGAAGACAGGGTAGACTGTCATACTGAAAGGACAGAATAGATAAATGGCAAAGACTATAGATCAGAGTGGGACTTGTCAGGATGTGGGAGTGAGCCAATGGGGTTATTGTATGAATAAAATAAACTGATTTTTTGTGATGGCATAGATAGCCATCCAATGCCAGACAGATAAAAATCTTATATGTAAATGGCAAACATTATAAATATGAAGAGGAAAATATAAACAAAGACTTATGATCCTGAGGTTTGGAGGGATTTCTTAATCAAGATGTACAAAACACAGATCTTAGGCAAAGATTGATGAGTTGTACTTCGTGGAGGCTAAGTACTTTCATTCAACAAAAGACACCATAAGAAATGAAAAAATACATTGCTTCTCAAGCAAGTGTAGGAATGAAAAAGTAAGCTCAGACTCAGTAAAGGTACTTGCAACTTGTGTGCTTGATCAAGAATTAGCATGCACATATATGAAGAATCTGTACAAATTTGAAAGTAAAAGGACAGGTGCAGTGGCTCACACTTTAATCCCAGCACTCTGGGAGGCTGAGGTGGGTGGATTGCCTGACCTCACAAGTTTGAGACCAGCCTGAGCAAGAGTGAAACCCCTGTCTCTACTAAAAATAGAGGAAAAAAGAAAACTAGCTGGTCATAGTGACAGGTACCTGTAGTCCCAGCTATTTGGGTGGCTGAGGCAGGAGGATCACTTGAGCCCAAGAAACTGAGGTTGCGGTGAGCTGTGATACTACAGCACTCTACCCAGGGCAACAGAGTAAGACTCAAAAAAAGGAAGGGAGGGAGGAAAAGAAAAAGACAATCAATAGAAGAGTGTGCCAAGGACATGAACAACTAATTTTACTGAATGGAAAGTGTGTATGGCAAATAAACTTGAAAAGATGTTTTGATTTACACATTAAGACCACATGAGCTTTTTTTACCCACTATATGAGCAAATGTTACAAAGTCTGATAATATTATTGATCAGAAGGGGAACCACTGGGAACTTTTATATAGTCTTGTTGAAAGTATAAATTGTTACAACCGCCTTGAAAAGCAGTCTGTCATTATCTAGTAATCCTGACACTGGATATTCTACCTAGGCCTCTGCTCCCGTGTACACTGAGCACAGAACCTTGCAGCTGTGCACACGTCTGCCTGTCTGTACACGACTGCTGACAGCAGCACTTCCCACACTAACACACGGAAATCAGCCTAAATGGCAAATGAGTAAATGTGGAAGAGCCACACAGTGGAATGTTACATTGCAGTGTAAACAAATGACCCCAGCAACAATGTAGGTCAATCTTAAAATATAACGTTGAATAAAAATAACAAGTCATTAGGCTATGCTGTCCATCATTTCCACTCCCTCAAGCTCAGAAGCAAAACCATAGCAAGTATTGTTTAGGGATATACATATGTAACAAACCTGTTTTTTTTTTTTTTTGTTTGTTTGTTTTGGGGGTTTTTTTGTTGTTGTTGTTTGTTTTTTGAGACAGAGTCTCACTCTATTGCCCGGGTTAGAGTGCTGTGGTGTCACAGCTCACAGCAACCTCAAACTCTGGGCTTAAGTGATTCTGTTGCCCCAGCCTCCCAAGTAGCTGGGACTACAGCCACCTGCCACAATGCCCAGCTATTTTTGTTGTTATTGCTGTAGTTGTTGTATTAGCAGGCCCAGGCTGGGTTGTATTAGCAGGCCCAGGCTGGTTTCGAACCTCTCAGCCCCGGTGTATGTGGCTGGCACTAATCACTGAATTATAGGTGCTGAGCCAAAACCTATTTTTTTTTTTTTTGTTTGTTTGTTTTTTTAAAGTAAAGAAATCTTGAGCACAAAATTCAAGATGAGTGACCTCCAGCTGGGATTCAAGAGGAGGGGAAGGGGAAGCAACATACAAGTAGATAGAACAACATAAACTGTTCTCGTTCTGAAATCAGGTAATTGGTTGTGTGCTTTTACATGTCTCATTATAACAATCAAAAATAATAAAAAACAAAAGTGTTGCTCAAAGGGGTTGGATATGTTCTCTACCACCCCTTTTCTGAGAAAGCTCTCTATGCAAAAAGAGATAATACAGCAGTCCTGTGGCAGGGGCTGCCCACAGCAGGGCGTCTGGGAACTCAGATTTCTGGAGGGTTCCCACCTCTCCCTGAGCTGGTAAGAGTGGCTCCCTGCACCTACACTGTTTGTTCAGACAATGTGGTTTAAATGTATTGAACACTTGGTTTCCCTCTGGAATTTGTGTACTTATCAGGCTGCAAGTGCCTGTGATCAGCCCCAATACAAATGCTGGGCAGTCGTCTCCCGTGACTTTCCCTGGCTGGCAGCATCTCACACACGCTCACAAGTCACTAGCACATCCTCTCTGACTTCCTTAGGAGGAAGCTCGTGCTTGGTTCCCTGTAGGCTTCGCTCTGTGTGCCTCTTCCCTGTGCTGGTTTTGCTTCACATCCTTCTGCTATAATAAATCACAGTTGTATATGCTGAGTCCTGTGAGCTCTCAGCAAATTACTGAGCCTGAGTGAAGATGGTCGTGGGGACTCCCGAAATAACCTGTAGCTTAGAGTGGCAATCTTTGCTATAAAAATATCAAGTAGATGAGCAGAAAAACAGCAGTTACACACCTAATTCCAAGAGTACTTGGAGTCGGGTGGACAAAGGGTAAGATTTGGGTGCTATTGGAAAAGGCAGGGCATGCAAGTGTGTATTCTGGATATGTTTACAAAGCAAGTAATGGCAAGAGGTGCCCTGAATGCACACCAGTTATCAGTGCTGCTGAACAGAGTGTGACAGCAGCTGTACACTTAAAGTCGTCCCCACCATGTCCAGTCACACTTTCTGTACATTTAATTACCTGCGATAAATCAGGGTCTAAAAACAGGTGATTAGAGTGCAGTGAGATATTTTGAGAGACAGACCATGTTCACATAAGTTCTGTTACAATATAATATTGTGATTGCTTCATTTTATTATTAGTTATTGTCATTCATCTCTAACTGTGCCCAATTTATAAATTAAAATTTATCATAGGTCTAAAAACCATAATATACAGAGGATGCTAAAAATGTATACACATTTTAAGAAAGGAAAAACCTGTATTAAAATTGTAATACTCAAGTCACATTTGGCTTCTTCAGTTAACGAGGGATACAAAATATGATATTCAAGACAAGAAGTGTTATTAGTGTACACTGAGATCTGGGGCACCCTGTGTGTCTAGGGTTCGGTACCATCTCTGGCTTCAGGCATTCACTGGAAGTCTTAGACCTTGTCTCCAGTGGAGGAGGAGGCACCAGTGTCCAACATGAGCATTCCTTCTTTTGTGCAAAGCTCTAAAGTAAGGATGATGTAATCATGATTCCTTGATTAATTTTTTAGTTTACGTTTCAGGTGGAATTGGATTTCCAAACCTCTATTATAAAAGTACTTATTGTGCACGTGATGTTTTTTACAGAGATGTGTTACATCAGAATTTTGAGAGTTACAAGCCTGAAGTACAAGAACTGATTTGTGTGGCCGATCGTTTGGGATCACTGATGCAGTATGAAACACCTGGCTTCCTGCCAAACAAGAGAATACACAGAGGTATTTAAATCTGAAAATGGAAATATTTCTGGTATAAGAGCAGAGACAGCTACACTGTGTTGTGCTTTTGTAAAAGCTAGTGTTTATTGTGCCACTCCAACTGTCCGTGTGATCAGAACAGAAGTGTGTAGCTTCATGGGTCCTGAACTCTAAAGGGAGGCTGTTTTCAGCCTTAGCTCCTGTGGTATTGCACAGTCTTAAGTCCTGACTATATCAGACAGCTGGTCCAGGAAGCTATTGTCTGAATGAAGAGGAACTTGAACCTCCTGAGGTGTCAGCAGGAGGCAGAGTTAAGGGAGCCAACTTGGGGCATCTCTAGTTTTCTCTCCTGCATTTAACTTTAGTGGGAACATCATGACTGAAATGTCCCTTGGGTCTTACCTCACCCACACTTCTGATCCTAGATGCTGTAATGTCAGACAGGCAGGGTCGGTCCCTGTAAACGGTGTGCAGACTGCTTTCTCCATGCCTCTTTCTTGCAGCCATGGGTCTGGCAGCACTGGAGGTTATGCAGGCTGTGCAGCGCACGTGGACCAACTCGAAGGTTCGGATGAACGGAAAAACACGGCTGATGCAGTGGAGAGACATGTTTGACATTGCAGTAAAATGGAGGAGGTAATTCACCTTTTTTTTTTTTTTTTTTTCTTTTTGCAGTTTTTGGCTGGGGCTGGGTTTGAACTTGCCATCTCCGGTGTATGGGGCCGGCGCCCTATTCCTTTGAGCCACAGGCACCAACCTAATTCACATCTTAATGAAAATAAACTAGCAGTCTCATCATTGCAAAATAAAGTTAGTCGGTTCTTAGGAGTAGGTTGTGGATCCTGTCCTGCTCACTAAGATACACCTTCTAAGTTAGGTTTTCCTGCCTAAAGTTTGTCAGAAATTACTGATGTCTTTATTTTTCAGCATACACTCGACTGATATTTACAAAAAAGGAATTGATGGTTATTCTGTTTCTAAGCACATTTAAGTGGAGCCTTTTAGGAACACCAGTCCCTTGGGTGGGCACGGCAGCTTGTGCCTGTAATCCTAGCACTCTGGGAGGCTGAGACAGTTGGATTGCTTGAATGGGAAGAGTTCGAGACCAGTATGAGCAAGAGTGAGACCCTGTCTCCACTAAAAATAGAAAAACTAGCTGGACTTTGTGGTGGATGCCTGTAGTCCCAGCTACTTGGGAGGTTGAGGCAGGAGGATTGCTTGAGGCAAGTTTGAAGTTTCTGTGAGCTATGATGACAGCATAGCACTACCAAGGGCAACAGAGTGAGACTCTGTCTAAAAAAAAAGGAAGGAAGGAAGGAAGGAAAGGAAGGAAGGAAGGAAGGAAGGAAGGAAGGAAGGAAGGAAGGAAGGAAGGAAGGAAGGAAGGAAGGAAGGAAAGAAACAGTAGTCTCTTTGAAAGAGCAGATCATTACCTGTGGTACCTTTGAATGAACTTCAGTGGAACAGATCCTTTATAGTTAAGCATGTGTCTGGGTAGTCAACTAGTTTAGAAAAAGGAACCTTTGATACTCTTTTTTTTATGAGAAAATATTGCTACTTGTAAACCCTTACTGGCTTTTCACTTGGTCCATGTGGAACATCTGTTTGGAATTTGCAGGTTTGTACATTATATTTTTAGGTGTAATGGACTAGCAGTCATTCTATCCCTACCTTTACAAAGACTTATACGTATTTAATTTAGAATGCTTTTGAGCTCTTTGGCTTTAACAAGCTCTGTTTTATAGGATTGCTGACCCAGATCAGCCTGTGCTGTGGTTAGATCAAATGCCAGCACGAAGTCTCAGCAGAGGTTTTAACAACCACATCAATTTAATTAGGTATGAACCTTTCATGTATCTTTTGTGTTTTCCGAGGAGTTTATTCTCGAGGCAGGCTTCTGAGATCAGGAGCAACCCATTGCTCCTTTCCTGCTGACTTTCTGACCAAGGAACACACGGGTCAGCTCTGCACTTGCAGAGTCCTGCCTGCATTCCTTTCCGGTAGTCCAGTTGCAGAAAAAAGTGCAGTGCGTGCCACACCCCTCCCCAGGCCATTCTCTCTGATGCAGGGTGCATTGAAGGACAGACTGCAGGTGTCTGCTGAGGGCATCTGTCTGTAAGGTCCCTAGAACATCACAGAAAAGTAATTAGATGGAGAACATGACATTTACTATAGTATCTTGATAATACTGTGTGGCTCAAAGAAATTCTTTGGCAAGTCTTTTGTGGTAGAGAAAAGGCTCCTCCACTCCCACCCTTAACACAGAAAGGGTTTGGATAAGTAGCATTGTCTGGTCCCCACGCCACCTTCACGAGAGGGTAAGTCAGCTTGCCTAGGGAGCTTCTGTGTCCTGCATAGGCTCTGCGAGTTGGGTACCTGGTGAAACACTTATCTCTCTACCCTTCCTTCCTGTGCTCACCTGCCCTCCAAGTAAATGACAAACAAATATTAAAGAATGTCAGCGTCAAGGTAACCCATATCATCAGCCTATCTTTTAATGAATTTAAATTTAGATAAAATTTATAAATGTAGCTATTGTGTCACCTCTAAAATGCTTTTAGTTCTGGGAACCTGAATCAAGAAAATATTATTTTATACAAGTTTAACATGTAAGTTTGAGTTTTGGTGGAAGTGTCACTTGTATATTTATTTTTAATTTCTAAAAATAAATGAATATACAAGTCCCAAGGAGAAAAGCAAATTTGTTTTCTCCTTGGGACTTGTATATTCATTCCTCCTTGTCATGGAATAATTTGTGACATTGATAGGCAGACTCAGTCTCTCGCTTTAATGTGCTGGTGATAGAGGAAGGAAACGGTTTAGTGACAAGAGCAGACCAGTGAACAATACTGTTCAGTGTGTTAAAAGTCATGGTCATATGTACGTACAGCAGGTGTGGGAACCCAGAGAATAGGACTTCATGCTGCCTGCAGTGACATTTCAGCTGTTTGGAAAAATGGAGAACAGAGAGAGGCAGGTGATTAGGCCTGGACAGACGAGTTAGGTGCGGTCAGGAGACGGTGACTGACTCACTGTGCCGAGGGACTAGTTTGCAGTTCAGGGTGTGTTGGGTATTGAGGCTAGAAAGATAGGCAGAAGCCAGAATATAAATAACCTTATAGTCCATGCTAAGGAATATGCTTTGTCCTGAAGACGAATGGTGAGCCATTGAGGACTATCGGCAGAGAAGTCCCCGAACAGCTTTGCACACTGGGCTGGTGGCAGGGGAAAGGCAGTGGCATCTGGCAGCAGGTGGCATAATATATTTGAAAGGAGGCAACAACCTTGGAGCCCCAGGAGGAAGCCTGAAAGTTGTGTGGTTATTCAGGGGAATACAAGCGGAAGCCTTGAAAGCTGTGTGGGAATGGGTTGGAGAGGAAGATGAGGATATTTAGAAAATAGAATCAGGTGCACTACGAGGGGGAAAGCATGGAAGTAGAGGAGGGTCGTCTGTCTCTTCCTCCCCCCAGTACATGGTTGTCCCATTAGACCAGGTAGCACCACATAAGAAGTAGGTAGACACAGTTTTAGGGGAAAAGTGTGGAGTGAGTTCCTATCTGACCATTGGTTATCCCTGAGGTTTGGGGTGTGCAGGGGGTATGGTGTGACTCAGCATGCTAGCTTAACATAGAGTTCTGGGGGAGAGGGGGGAGTTTAAAAGTAAAAGGGATGGAAATGTAAGGAGAATAGTATTTAGTGTGGGTAAAGGGAAGGATGACTGCGGGTGAACTTGAGACCAAGGCAGGGTATTAGCAGATAATGCATTTGGGAGAAGCCAGGGAGGGAGACAACGTTCTGTCGGACGTGCTGGGACCCGTCCAGGGAGCTGGCTCCGAAGTCTGAACTTCACTGAAGCACGCAGGGAGTTTTCTTCCCACTGTGCTTATCTGGAGCCGAGTCTGATGCCTGTCCTGCCAGGATAAGAAACAAGGGTTAACAAGTGATCTTGCTGAGACATTGTGAACAAGTGAATCTCCCAGGCTTTTTTCCCCCCTACGTTATTCTCGTAGATCTCTTAATTGTTTTTGAAATTAGATGGTGTTTTGAGGATATTCCTTTGTAAAAAGTCTTAATTTTATTACCATTTTTGCCTTATAGGGGTCAGGTGATCAACATGAGATACCTGGAATATTTTGAGAAGATACTTCATTTTATTAAAGATAGGATTCTTGTTTATCATGGGTAAGCATTGAGTTTTTCTCCTTCATAGGAGTGAGTTGATTTCATACATTTCACATTTGCTGTATTTTGGAGATATGAAAACCAAGCCTATTGACCATTTAAAAACCTATGTGAAATTGTTACATAGTGTTTAGAATGATAGAAGTTTTCATAGTCACTTATCAACCTTTTAAAAAATAGTTTCACAAAATTCATGGACTTTAGGTCAACTGTTTTTAACCTTATTCACATTATTATGACTTTCGAATCTTTCTTCCAAAATGTAGGAAGTTTTTTTGAATTTAACTATTAGGCATTTCACTTTAATTTTCATTCTCCCTCACTTGAAAGGCTGTATAACATAATAACATAGCTACAACAGTGAGCAGAGCACTGGGGAAGAATTCTGGATGGTAAATATCTATTTGGTGAATATAAAACTGGTAGAAAAACCCAGCAGGATACTTTCAGGGGCAGCTGTAGAAAGGAACAAGGCATGTTCTTTGAATTTCAGAGTAAGAGGATCATATTTTTACAGCCAAACTCACACCCTAACATGTCTACAAAAGTTATGGCTATCAACTCATTCTATTTTTCTTTTTTCACCTTCTAATTGGGGTGCCATTTCTTTAATTCTCTTCAGCAGCCCAAAGTTTATTAGAAGTAAACCATTCCATTACTTATAATCTTTTTTATTTAAGTTAAATCTAATGGCATAATTAGTTACCACATTTCTGCATTACTCAGTTGTCATCTCCCTCCCTCTCCCACTCTCTCCTTCTCAGAGCTAATAACCCTAAAGGACTGTTGGAAGTACGAGAAGCTCTGGAAAAGGTGCACAAGGTGGAAGACCTACTTCCAATTATGAAAGTAAGTTTATCATCAAATTGTAGTAGGTTTTTTGAGAGGGATAAAAAGCCAACAGTACTTTTTTGAAAAGAATTCGTAATTGCTAAATGTGTGTTCATTAATTTTATGCTGTAATTGTTTTAAAACTTACAAAGCATGTTGTCCAAAATAACTAATATGAACACATTCTGAATAATAACCAAAATAAAAAACAGGAATCTGACTCAAGCAGAAAAACTAACTTGTGAGGAGGAAGCATTTAATACGGAAAACAGAAGAAGCCCTAAAAGTACATACAGCTGAATTCCACTTCAGGCCATCATGAGTCACTGCCACTGAGCTGCCCTTCGACACACAGCACTCCGAATGACAAGATACGAGGCGGTGATGTTCAGGCACTGGATAATTACAAGGCAGTGATTCTTGAGAGGAGAACATGAGGTGAGCCCCATGGGCACCCCAGCTCCCTGCTGGGCTGTTTAGGAGACAGCTTGGCAGGCGTGTGGAGCTCAGCAGAGCACAGCAACCTCACTGAGCTGAGAAGACAGAGAGGGGAGTTTGGATCTGGAGAGGTGCCTGGAATCTCCATGGCAGAGTAGACAGGAGGAGGAGGAGATTACACATGGTAGGGACGGCCCAGAGGTCCCTGAGGGTGGCCCTTGTCATTCTGGGCTGAGGACTTGGTCATACACGTGAAGCAACAGAATCAGGAGGCTCTACAGAGCACGGCCAGTGCACGGACTGGAACTGAACACAGGCAAACATGTTTGAAGTACCAAGAGACAGTGAAGCTCTGGTCTCAAGCAGGGTGGGCAGATTCTGTGAGCACTGCAGACATTCAGTTAAGAACCAAGAAAGGAAACACTGCAGGAGGAAGACAGCAGCTGCAGTGAGGAGCACATCCCACCAGGAGGAAGACAGCAGCTACAGTGAGGAGCACATCCCTCTTTCGGAGGAAAACAGCAGCTGCAGTGAGAACATCCCACTGTAGGAGTAAGAGGAAGACAGCAGCTGCAGTCAGGAGCACATCCCACTATAGGAGGAAGACAGCAGCTCAGTTAGGAGCACATCCCACTGTAGGAGTAGGAAGAAGACAGCAGCTCAGTCAGGAGCACATCCCATTGTAGGAGGAAGACAGCAGCTGCAGTGAGGAGCACATCCCACTGTAGGAGGAAGACAGCAGCTGCAGTGAGGAGCACATCTCACTGTAGGAGGAAGACAGCAGCTGCAGTCAGGAGCGCATCCCACCGTAGGAGTAGGAGGAAGACAGCAGCTGCAGTGAGGGGCACATCCCACTGTAGGAGGAAGACAGCAGCTGCAGTGAGGAGCACACCCCACTGTAGGAGTAGGAGGAAGACAGCAACTTCAGTGAGGTGCACATCCCACTGTAGGAGGAAAACAGCTGCAGTGAGGGCCACATCCCACTGTAGGAGGAAGACAGCAGCTCAGTGAGGAGCACATCCCATTGTAGGAGGAAGACACCAGCTGCAGTGAGGAGCACATCCCATTGTAGGAGGAAGACAGCAGCTGCAGTGAGGAGCACATCCCACTGTAGGAGGAAGAGAGCAGCTGCAGTGAGGAGCACATCCCACTGTAGGAGTAGGAGGAAGACAGCTGTAGTGAGGTGCACATCCCACTTTAGGAGGAAAACAGCAGCTGCAGTGAGGGGCACATCCCACAGTAGGAGGAAGACAGCAGCTCAGTGAGGAGCACATCCCACTATAGGAGGAAGACAGCAGCTGCAGTGAGGAGAACATCCCACTGTAGGAGGAAGACAGCAGCTCAGTGAGGAGCACATCCCACTGTAGGAGGAAGAG
>CAUYPK010024114.1:0-13296 GCA_963574355.1 Loris lydekkerianus
GAGAATCGCTTAAGCCCAGGAGTTGGAGGTTGCTGTGAGCTGTGATGCTACGGCACTCTACCCAGGGTGACAGCTTGAGGCTCTGTCTCGAAAGAAAGAAAGAAAGAAAGAAAGAAAGAAAGAAAGAAAGAAAGAAAGAAAGAAAGAAAGAAAGAAAGAAAGAAAGGGAAGAAAAGGAAGGAAAGGAAGGAAAGGAAGGAAAGGAAGGAAAGGAAGGAAAGGAAGGAAAGGAAGGAAAGGAAAGAAAGGAAAGAAAGGAAAGAAAGGAAAGAAAGGAAAGAAAGAAAAGAAAGAAACTCTTCAAGGGCGGTGCCTGTGGCTCAAAGGAGTAGGGCGCCAGCCCCATATGCCAGAGGTGGCGGATTCAAACCCAGCCCCGGCCAAAAACTGCTATATATATATATCTTCAATTATACCACTATCAAACAAAATATTGAAATTGTATCTGTAAGAAACACTTAAAGAGAAGATATATTAGTTTTGTTTGTTTGTTTTTGGAGACAGAGCCTCAAGCTGTCGCCCTGGGTAGAGTGCTGTGGCATCACCGTTCACATCAACCTCCAACTCCTGGGCTTAAGCGATTCTCTTGCCTTGCCTCAGCCAAGTAGCTGGGACCAGAGGCACCCGCCACAATACCTGGCTATTTTTTGGTTGCAGCCATCATTGTTGTTTGGTGGGCAGGGCTGGATTCGAACCCACCAGCTCAGATGTATGTGGATGGCGCCTTAACCATTTGAGCCACAGGCACTGAGCCGATATATTAGTTTTTTAATTGCTATTTTGATTTTTTATATATTAAAAACAGAAATGATTGAATATTGTTAATTATACCGTTTGTTCAGAAAGTTAAGCAGCAACCAGGCTTTGATCAGTGACAGCACTAAGAGGTTTTGTTCTTTTACACAAACCAATGTCCTGGAATTAGCAGTCCTTCAGTAGTATTGATTATATTTTCCCACTTGTTCATATTATTACTAGTGAATCTTTGTTGGCAGTTACTTTCAAATGCAGTTCAATAAATTTTTTAAAAATTTTTAAAAAAGATTCAAGCTCCTCTTTTTGTGTGTGTGTGGTTTTCTGCCGGGGCTGGGCTTGAACCCACCACCTCTGGCATGTGGGACTGGTGCCCTACCCCTTTGGGCCACAGGCACCGCCCTCAAGTTCCTCTTATAACCCTTCTCACAGTCCTCACATTTGTATGGTTTTTCTCCACTGTGGAATCTCTTGTGTCTCAAAAAACCTGAGGCCCAGCTAAAGCTCTTCCTGCATTCCTTACACCTATATGGTCTCTCTCCTGTGTGGACCCTCTGGTGCAATTCAAGATTAAATTTACGGCAGGCACCTGTGGCTCAAAGGAGTAGGGCACTAGCCCCATATACCAGAGGTGGCGGGTTCAAACCCGGCCCTGGCCAAAAAAAAAAAAAAAAAAAAACTGAAAAAAAAAAAACCCATAAAACTTACTAAAATAGCCCTTCTCACACTTCTTACATTTGTATGACTTTTCTACACTGTGGGCTTTCTGATGGGAATAGTGTTGAAAATTCATACAAAATCCCTTCCCACATTTGAACAGTGTTTGACCATTGTGGACATGCTGATGTCTTGATAGACTTGAGGACCATCTGAAGCTCTTCCCACATTCTTCACAATTATCTCCTGTGTGGTCCATATGATGCTTATAAAGATCATGCCTACAAATAAAGCCTTTCCCACACTCCTCACATTTGTATGGTTTCTCTCCTTTGTGGGCAATGCAATGCTCATGTAGTGCTGCCCTCTGACAAAAGCTATTATCACAAGTATCACATCTGAATGGTTCTTCTTTCATGTGAAACATGAAATGTCTATTAAGATCTGATCCACTATGGAAGCCCTCACCACATATCTCACATTTGAACAGTTTCTTCCCAGAATGGGTTCTTTGAGGTTCCTGAAGCTGTGAAGCATGAATGAAGGCCTTTCCACATTCCTCACAATGATAAGATTTCCCTCCTTTGTGTAATTTGTGATGACCACAAAGTCCTGATCTATGACTGAAGCTTTTCCCACACTGCTCACATTTGAATGGTTTCTCTGCAGTGTGGACTTTCTGATAAGTTTGCAGATGTGAGCTCTGACTGAATTCCTTACCACACACATCACACTTATAGAGTTTCTCTTCCATGTGGGCTCTCTGATGAACACAAAGAGCTGACCTGTAACAGAAACTCCACACTTAGCACATAGATGAGGTTTCTCTCTTGCACGTAACTGATGATGAAGATCAAAGATGAAGACATCACCAAAGGACTGTTTACAATCTTTATGCTGGGAAATAGTCTGTCCTATTTGAATAACAGATAGTCCTGCCTCAATCTGGGGGACATCACCTTGTTTGGAGAACTGAGAGCTACTTATCGTGGAGTCTTTGGACCTGGTTAAGGCATATGTAATTTGTTCCCAGATTTTCTGGCAGGACAACTCTTCATGTAGTCTTGCTTCTAGAACAGTCTCCATCTCAGTTTGTACCTTGCTTCCTATAAGGACACAGAATTAAGAGAGTAGTTAAGTAAAGCCTTTATTCAGTGTAATCACAATTTCATATGGCATTCACATACAGAGAATGTGCAGTTGTGTTTTCCAAGTACATGTTTTGTGGTTTATATGAGACCAATTTATTAATAGAACATGTGAAATATGTGGTAGAGGGTGGCGCCTGTGGCTCAAAGAAGTAGGGAACCAGCCCCTTATGCCAGAGGTGGTGGGTTCAAACCCAGCCCCAGCCAAAAACTGCAAAACAAAAACAAAACATGTGGTAGAAATAAAAGACTATATAGGATAATTGATACAAATAGCTAACACATTATTATTTCTACTAATTTCCTAGTATAAAATTTTGCATAGCAAATTATGTAACTCAGGAAACTTCAATCAAAAGGAACTTTAAGGGTGAGAGGACTTCAAGATGGCTGACTAAAGAAAACTAGCATATACTATAAATCTATAGTGATCAAAACAGCATGGTACTGGCACAAAAACAGGGAGGTAGTGAAGGGGCACAGTCCCCTGTGCCCTTGTAAGGTGAATCAGTCTCATTTGTGCTCCTTGAGGTATGAGGCTCTGAGAAGGAATATTTCCAGTACTTGGGCTAGATGTGAGTTTTGGGAGATATTCTCCCCCAGCTCGTATAAGCAGCTTTGCTGAAAAATGCAGGCAGTCACACCTTAAAGTGCAAACACAATTTCATATGGCATTCAAGGAAAGAGTGTGCTGGAGGGCCTTCACCAAGTCGTAGCTGGAGACAGTCATCTGCCTGGGGCAATGGACCGTTGCACTTAATCCCCTACCTCTACTTACACAATAACTTTCAGTTAGACATATAGGGAAGTGGGCAAACAGAACAGACAACCCAGCCCTTTGTGGGCAAACAGAACAGACAACCCAGCCCATCTCCATTGTTATTTATCTACAAACCAGATATTCTTGGTTTAGAAAGGTATGTATGTACTTCACTGTATTAACGCTGATAAGGAATCTTTACCTTTTGTCTTCTTTATTCTTGGATTATTTTTATCTGATGATTTTGGGTATATAAGAAAGTGAATAAAGACAGCTGATTGCTTCTGTGCCCGAGCGAGCACCAGCCATCCCTTTTAAATCAATCATTTCGTCTGCAGTGCTTTCCTCCGCATCTCTGACTAAACCAGTGGACAGCAACATCTGGAACAGTGAGCAGGGTACTGCTGGACCAAACCTGGTCGACTGTCTACTGGATCTCTGGTCACCGACCTTAAGGTAAGAACACAGGGAATGGGCGAAACTGGGAAGGTTATAACTGAGCTGTAGGTACTCAGGACTTCCCGCAAGGCAAAGTAAAAGGGATCATAATGGGAAACATGGCTTCCACAGAGGAAGAATATGTTCGTTATTGCGATCTTTGTTAGATTCCATGGGAGTGTCAGTTAAGACTCAGTCTTTTTGCTGTCTTTTTGAAACCATTTGAAAATGTTGTTATTGGTTTTCTCCTGACTCAAAAAATCAGTTAAATTTGTCTGTTTGGGAAGATATTGGACAGGATATGAAAAGGTTTCATCACAAGGGAATATTATTAGTACGGATGTTTGAACTGTTCATAATTTAATAACTTAAGCATTACAAACATTTTTGAATGATGCAAAAAGACAGGATTCTCGACATTCTCATGTCTATGATGAACCAGAACCTGATATTGGTAAACTCACTGTTAATGATGAAACAAAACCATTAGCCCCTCCTGATATTGGTAAACTCACTGTTAATGATGAAACAAAACCATTAGCCCCTGATATTGACTCATCTTTGGATGAACCAAACAAGGAAGAGGTGCCTCTTTCCTCTTCTGCTCAGTCTTTACAAGACAAAATGACCAATTTGAGAAGCTTTTTAAGGGAGTGTAATGAACTTCTTGATAGCTTAAAGCAGAAACCTCCCAAATTGCCACCACCTATTTCAACTGAGATGCTTTTTCCTCATCCACCTGAGGAACCCAGGCCTTTGTGCTCCTGTCCCCTGTCTCTGGAGGGACTAGTGGGAAACTTTTATCTGTTACCCACAGGCCTGTTCCAACTGCTCCTCCATATGAATATAAGAGCTTGATGGCAACTAGATTAATCAGATGAGTGGTAATTCCTAATCCAAAAGACATTAAAATTCTTACTGAACCTGAAATTTTTATGGAGGGCTCTGGTTCTTGTAGCCAGGACCTTAAATTGATCATGCATGTCTCTCACACTACTAACCTAGAAGGTGAGAACGAAATACGGTATTCTGAGATTGATTTGAAATTTCTTAAAACTTTGAAAGATGCTGTTACTGCCTATGGCCCTAATGCTCCTTATGTTCAAGGACTTTTAAGATCATATTATGGGGATTGGCTTTTAACTCCTAGAGATTGGGAAAGGATTGCTATAACTGCTTTATCCCCTGCTCAATATTTACAGTTTTGCTCTTGGTGGAGAAATGAAGCACATAAACGATATGAAAGTAACCTGAATATTGCTTATGATCAGTTAACTGGAATGAGAAATTTTTGGCACCACCAGAGGCAAATTAATCTTCCTGATCAGGTTTATCTTCAAATCCGAGATGTTTGCATGCAAGCTTGGGCTCAGCTTGAGGAGCCTGGAGGTGGACAATTTTTTACCAAAATTTTACAATGAGCAAATGAGCCGTATGCCAAGTTCCTTGCATGGCTCCGCTCTGCCATTAAGCATTCAATTCCAGGAACTGGCATGCAAGACGTACTCTTCTGAGAACACTAATGATGATTGTTGCCGCATTTTGGCTGGTATTAGAAATGAAGAAAACGCATCTATTGATAAGTGCATTCAAGCTTTCCAAAATGTAGGCTCTAGTTTTTTTCAGGCAGCTTTACTTGGAGATCATATTGGAGTCCACATGACTGCTGCTATGAAAGAATGCAGTGCCCCAAAATGTTACAATTGTGCAAAATTAGAGCATATTAGAAAAGATTGTAGAAAGGGTAAGGAAGAGAAGGTTAGTGACCTCCCTCTTCCACCGGGGATTTGTCAAAAGTGCAAAAAGGGGAGGCATTGGACTAATGAATGTAAATCCATAAAAGATAAGGATGATAATATTCTTCCTCCTCAAGATTCAGGAAACTCCTCAGTGGGCCAGACCTGGGGCCCAGATTTAAGCAACATGGGGAAACTGAGTCAGATTTATTCAAAATTTAATTCGTAATAGAAATGTTCCAATTTTTATCACCCATATTCGAGCTCATTCTAATTTACCTGATCCTCTAACTGCTGGTAATGAATCCTTTGATCATTTGATTGGCACCGTTCATAAGGCACAAGAAGAACATGCAATCCATCATAATAATGCTTCATCTTTAAAATAGAGATATTCTATAACTTGGAGAGATGCTAAACAAATTATTTGCTCTTGCCCCACTTGTCAGGTAATTAGAATTCCCCATTTACCTCCCAGAGTAAATCCCCAAGGACAAAAGCCTAATGAAATTTGGCAAATGGATGTAACACAATTTCCTGAACCTGTAAATCTAAATATATTCATCATTCTTTTGAGATTCTAGTTTCTCATGGGCTACTGCCCTTACATCAGAAAAAGGGTGGTACCTGTGGCTCAAAGGGGTAGGGCACCAACCCCATATGCCAGAGGTGGTGGGTTCAAACCCAGCCATGGCCAAAAACTGTAAAAAAAAAAAAAAAGCTGATTCTGTTATTACCCATTTGTTAGAAGCATTTGCTGTAATGGGCGTGCCATTAACTATTAAACCAGACAATGGCTCTGCATATGTTTCTTGAAAATATCAACTTTTCAAAGTTATAATATTAAACATATAAGAGGAATACCAGCAAATAGCATAGGTCAAGCAGTTATCGAAAGACATAACCGTACTCTCAAAGAAATGTTGTGAGGGAGAATAGTATATAAATAGAAAGGGAGAATAGTATATAATAAGTCTCCTAGAAATAGATTTCATTCTTAAATTTTTTAAATGCGGACCCTGAAGGCAATACACCTGCTGATAATTTATGGGTAAAACAGCTATCCCCTCTGACTAATCAACCTATTTATTATAAAGACTTCGCTTCCAATCAATGGTTGCCTGCAGTGGTAGTGCGTTGGGGTAGAGGGTATACTCTTCTCGCTACAGAAAAAAATAAGTTCTGGTTCCCAGACAAATTCATCAAACTCCGGCATGACCATCCAGTCCTGCCGTCTAAGACAGGCCAGGAACTTGGCAGTACGAATGTCCTCCCTGACAGTGGAGGACAGGGTGATCTGGCAAAGTGAACGACCTGTCCAGAGGATGTGGCACAGGAGAGAGCAGACCTCATTCTCTCAGATGACATAGAGAGAACTTTTTCAACTATGCAGGGAAGCATGAGCAATAGTGACAGTGAGCAACCATCCCACAACTCCCCGGGAACTGTTTCTCACAATGATAGCCATTCTTAATGTTTGGGTAAGTGCTAACCCAAATCATACTTATTGGAGCTATGTCCCTAACCCTCCTTTACTTAAAGGGGTCTCCCAGCTTGAGCCTTCTGTTTCCATTTATGTTAATAAAACTTCTTGGCTTCCTGGGCCATATGATGATTGTGGTCCATTTAAACCTGAGGAAGAAAGCACAACTCTTAAGAATTACTCCACAGGAGTTACGGGACATCCTATTTGTGTTGAGCCCCTTGTTTATCTTTTGGGGCTCAGCAATGAGTCAGTTTCAGTAATACTTCCCAAAATAAAGACATGTATATGCTCTCTACTATGACTTTTACTAAATTAATAGTGACACAGCATGTTTTGTTGCCTCATCTGCCTCATTGCATGCTTCATGTGTTTATTGGTATTGCAGATTGGTCATTGTCAAAGTGTAAAGGTTCTCATTTGTATGCCTTCCAGCAAACTAAATTTGGATCTGTTGTTGATTGGAGACCTTCTGCTTATGTTAGGAGAAGACTTGAACCTGGTGCCCATTATCTTAGTTACCAGCAAAATGCAACTGATATTATATACTCATCCTCAAAGGAATTAGTGTGGGAAAACAGTGTTTTGCCACCAGCCCCAGGCATTTCTGGATATCCATCCCAACTTGATCTATGGAAAATTGGACTGGCTCTGTTTGGCCTTCATGCCTGGAGGGGCTCCCACATTTACAAACTGCACCATCATTCCCAACATACTTTTCAATTTTAATTGCAAGAAGTGCATTTTACTCAGGTTTGCATAAAGCTGCCTTTCATTTTGCTTGTGGGCAACATTTCGTGGAATGAGAAAACTGGAGAGATCTATTGTCCAGGTAACCTGATCTCTGTTACTTCAACTCAACTTTTCCCTTGTCTAACTCCTCCCGTGTTCCTCCGGGAATATTTTTCCACTATGGCCACTCCATCTATTGGTGCCTGCATGCTAACCACTCTGATCTTTGCACCCAAGTTTTCCTCACCCCCCAAGTCTCTTTTGTGAATGACTCCTCCCTAACTCAGGCCCTTATGCAACCCCCTACTTCCAGACAAAAAAGAGCCTTCTTCCTCCTTATATTCCTCAGAACAGGCATAGTGGCTGGACTTGGCACAAGTATTACAGGCATTAGTAGGAGGATGACATTACATCAACTCACTTTTACCACCAATTCTCCCTAGAATTCAATGAAAATATGGAAAAGGTAGTCTTTAGTTACCCTACAATCCCAAATTAATTCGTTTTTTTTTTTTTTTTGAAGAGAAATTTAATCTTTTTATTGTTGAAGACTTCAGGTTCCACCTACAAAGACAGGAATGAGGAATACAAAAGACAGTTCATGCATCTACCTGATACAGAGAAGCTGATAGCAGGTAAAAAAGATAGAAATATACAAAAAAATGTATTATTACCTCATTATCAAAACAGAATTGATCAGTGACAGTATATGTAGAAAATTTAAGCCTTTGTGCTAGACAGAAAATAGTTTTCAAGATAAGCAGTATTATTCACAATTAGACAATGTAAAACTAAGTTGTAATTTGAGGACTAGTGATTTCTGACTTATAGACCCTTAAGTTCTAAGAAAATAAAAAGAAATGATTTGTAACAGTTTATTCTGGTGTATATTTCATACAATTTGGGAGGGAAAATTTAAACTTGTGATTCAATATATGTTAACTTTCCCCAGTTAAAAAATATACTCTTTAACATTAGTTATAGAGCAATTTAATAAAATGGTTGAGGGTTAAATCATTATTCATGTAATTGTTCATAAATATATTTTTGAGGTAGGCTTTAAGTGGAAAAATTTAGTCATTTTTCTTACAAAAGTGATTTATTTTGATATAAGTATAGATTCATGAAAATGATATAGAGCTAGGTTTTCATATTAGTACATATTTTAAATAGTTATAGGAATTTCTCAGATTTTTGGTACTGTTGGAGACTTTTAATTTGGTGTAACAATTTCTAGGCAGTTCAGCTCAATAAATATAATAATGAATTAAAATGATTTTTAAAAACATTGCTTATTGAAAGTAATATATTCTCATGAGGAAATTTTCAAATACTATGTAAGAGCATATGAAGTGAGTGGATCTTCCAATCTAGATCACTTTACCAAATTAATTCTTTAGCTGCAGCAGTCCTCCAAAATCACTGAGCCTTAGACTGACTTACAGCAGAAAAAAAGGCACAAGCATTTTTCTGGGAGAAGAATGTTGTTTCCTTGTCAACCAGTCAGGAATAATCACAAGCAAAGTAAAAGAACCCCAAGAATGAATCAAACTGACAAACAAATCTTGAATCATCCAATCCCTGGTCCTTATTCAAATACTGGACTCCTTAGTTACTTCCTAGTTCAGGGTCACTAATTATGATTTTTCTCATTCTCAGTTTTGGGCCAATAGTTTTCTGCCTCATCTCCTGATTTATTGATCAGGCAGTCAACCAAAAAACAACCACTCATATCCTTGCTCTACTCAGATATCAACCAGTTCAGACTGAAGACCTGGGAATGTTCCCGTAAACACTACTCCCTTCCCCTCTTCCTTTTTTTACCTTTATAGGTAGCCCACTTGGATCCTCAATCCACAGGAAGCACTCAAAGAGACACTATGCCCATCACGTCACATCCTTATAATAAACTAAAAAGACTAATAGGCCCCCCAAATAGTACTAGGGCCACAAAGGCCCCCCCAAATAGTACTGAACAGAAATGCCCACCAAACAGGGCCAAGTGCCTAAGTCCTGCCCAGAAAGGGATAGGTGCACCAACTTGAGAACCCCTGACCCTTATATTCCCACACTAACTTCCTTTTTGAACTCAGCCCACTCACTTTACTGAGGGCAACAAAATGAGACTCTGTCCTCATTTTGGACAGAGTTCGAACCCGCCACCCTCAGTACATGGGGCCGGCACCCTACTCACTGAGCCACAGGTGCTACCCTCTGAAAAATATTTTTAATGGAATAGAAGCACAAGCCACATAATTGTATAAAATATTTTTTCTTTTGCAGTTTTTGGCTGGGGCTGGGTTTGAACTCGCCACCTCCGGCATATGAGGCCAGCACCCTACCCCTTTGAGCCATAGGCACAAAGACTCTATCTCTTAAAAACAAAAAAAAAGTAGGAGAAAAATCTTTGTGATGTTAGATTAGGTAGAGAGGTTTTTTTTTTTTTGTTGTTGTTGTTGTTTTTGAGACAGAGTCTTATTCTGTCACCCACGGTAGAGTGCCCTGGCTTCATAGCTCGAACCACCTCAAAGTTTTAGGCTGAAGCAATCCTCTTGCATCAGCCTCAGTAGCTGGGACTATAAGCGCCCACCACAACGCCTGGCTATATGTATTATTTGTAGAGATGAGGTTTTGCTCTTGTTCAGGCTGGTCTTAAACTCCTGAACTCAAGCAATTCACTGTCCTCGGCCTCCCAGAGTGCTAGGATTACAGGTGTGAGCCACCACACCCAGCCTGAGAGTTCTTATATTAGAACCCAAAGCACAATGGATCAAAGACAAAAACTTAATTAAAAAAATCCACTGTGAAGAAAAAAAAGAAATACATATATATATATATATATATATATATATATATATATATAGAGAGAGAGAGAGAGAGAGAGAGATGGAGTCTCACTTTATCGCCCTCGGTAGTAGAGTCCTGTGCTGTCACAGCTCACAGCAACCTCCATCTCCTGGACTTACGCAATTCTCTTGTCTCAGCCTCCCAAGTAGTTGGGACTACAGGCAACTGCCACAACGCCCAGCTATTTTTTGTTGCAGTTTGACTGGGGCAGGGTTTGAACCTGCCACCCTCAGTATATGGGGCCAGTACCCTACTCACTGAGCCACAGGTGCTACCCTCTGAAAAATATTTTTAATGGAATAGAAGCACAAGCCATATAATGTTATAAAATATTTGCAAAATTCATAAATGACAAAGATGTGTATCTGGAACATACAAAAAAATCTCTCAAAAATTAAGATGAAAACAATCCAGTTAAGAAAAAAAAGCAAGCAAAAGATTTGGACACAGTTCACTAAATAGGTATATGGATACCAAACAAGCATATGCAAAGATGTTCAACATAGTTATCAGAGAAATGTAACTTAAAACCAAAATGAGATACCATTATAAACCTTTGAAATGCTAACAACAAAATAAAACAAAACCCTGACACCAAATGTTGGTGAGGCCAAAAACCTGGGACTTTCAAACATTGGTCGTGGGAATGCAAAATAGTTAAGAGTGTGTCATTTTTTCATAAACATACTCATACCATACAACCCAGCAATTCCACTCCCAGGAATTTGGGTTTTGACAGAAAGTCTCAAGTTGTTGCTCTGGGTAGAGTGCTATGGCGTCATAGCTCACAGCAACCTCCAACTCTTGGGCTAAATGATCCTCTTGCCTCAGTTTTTCTATTTTTAGTGGAGATGGGGGTCTCACTTTTTGCTCAGGCTGGTCATGAGCTCAAGCAATCCACCTGCCTCAGCCTCCCAGAGTGCTAGGATTACAGGCATGAGCCACTGCACCTGGCACCACTCCCAAGTTTTACTAAGACAAAATAAAATTTATGCTGATACACAAAACTGTATGCACTGTTTATAGCTGCTTCCTTCATAATAACTAAGACCTATAAACTCAAACATTCTTCAAATGGTAGGTGAATAAACAAATTGAGGTGCATACACACAATAGAGTATGACTGAGCAATAAAAAGAAATGACTACTGTACCGATACACAAGGTGGATGAATCTCAGAAGCATTAAAAGAAATGGAATAAACAAGACTCAAAAGGCTACATACTGTTAAGATTCCATTTATACGACATCCTGGAAAAGGTAAATTATAGAAACACAAAATGGGTCAATCTTTGCTGAGGGCTGGCAATGGGGAGAAGGGTTGACTACACAGAACAAGGAAATTTTAGGGTAGGAAGTGCTAGAACTGTTACATGTCTTGATTGTGGTGGTGGCAAACATATGCTAGAGAGCATTTGTCAAAACTCATGATACACTACAGAGTCAATTTATTGTATATGGATGATTACTTAACTATGAAAAAAGAATGTTAGCTTATGGGATTTTCATAAATGCCTTTAACCTTGAGAAATCTTTTTATCACGAAGGGAAGCTAAATGTTAACAAATGCTTCTCTAAGTCTATTGAGATATCATATATTCAAGCATAAGAATCCAGACACAAAAGAGTACATACTAAATCTAGATGAAGCTCAGGAATAGATTGATTTATAATATAGAAATCATAACATATTGCTACTGTTGATAGAACTGATGAGAACAGGCATGAAAAGGATTTTTTTGTTCAACAGAAATATTGTATACATTGATCTTAGTGATAATTATATAAGTGTATACATAAGTCAGAATTCAGGAAGCCATAAACTTGAGATTTATGCATGTTCCTGCGTGCAAAAAATCCCTCAATAAAGTACTGTTAGCATATAAGAATGCTAGTCACAAGCCACAGAGTTGATTTCTGGAACCACTAATGGGTTGTAACCTTTAATTTGATAAGTACTAGTCCATAGGGCCTGCAGGAAAGGGAAAATGAGCCCATATAACTTAAATGTCCTCCAAGTCTTGCAGAATTCTTCTGAAAGCAATTTTATAAAAACTTTTAGAAACAAATGTAATAAAAATTGCAAGTATGATAGTAATTTAAATAATATTGAAAACTCACAATGTTATTAGGCACTGAAAAGGCAGAGTAGATTTGGCAGTCAGTAAAGTCCCTCTCATTTTTTAACCTGTATTTTAGTAGAATATAGAGTTTGGCATTTTCATCTTCATACTTCTGGTTAAGACCGATTCAGACTCATCCTTCCTGAGCTGCTTATTTCCATGTATCTGGTAAAGATCAAGGTTCTGAATGAAGTCTCTTTGTCTCCACTCTTATGAGGATCCTCTGATGTGTGGTCTCCTATGACATAGTGGTCTCCACTATGACATGCGGAACTCCAGCTGAAATACTCTTTTATGAAACAAATGCTTTGTCTCCTATTATGGCTCTGATAATTGGAATATTTAAACACCCACGTGAGATATTAAAAAAAATTTTATAGAGCTTCTTTCTTGTGTGAACTCTCTGATGAAGGAAAGTCCTTCTCACCCTCTTCATCAGCATGGACTCGATGATGAATTATAAGACTTGAGCTCCAACTGAAGCCCTTCCCACACTCTTCACATTTGTATGGTTTTTCTCCAGTGTGAACTCTCTGATGAGCTTGAAGGTATGAGCTCCAACTGAAGACCTTCCCACATTCCTCACATTTGTATGGTCTCTCTCCTGTGTGGACCCTCT
>CAUYPK010024115.1:0-49352 GCA_963574355.1 Loris lydekkerianus
AGGATAGGTCTGAGAATATCCTGGAGAGCTTATTCAGTTGTGGCAAATTTCATCAACATGTGAATGTCATTAAAGTATTTAATTTCTCCGTCATAAATGAAACTCAGTTTAGCTGGGTACAGGATCCTGGGTTGAAAGTTATTTTGTTTTAGGAGATTAAAAGTCGATGACCATCCTCTTCTAGCTTGAAAGGTTTCAGCAGCGATATCTGCAGTTATTCTAATATTCTTCCCCTTGTAGGTGATAGTTTTCTTTCATCTGGCTGCTTGCAGAATTTTCTCCTTCATAATAACTTTAGTGAAATTGATTATGATGTGTCTGGGGGATGTCTTATTTGGGTTGAGTCATGCTGGAGTTCTGAAACTGTCAGCTATCTGAATATCAGAATCTCTTGGCATGTCTGGAAAGTTGTCTTTCACATGGAGAAGAGACTCTGTGCCTTGTGAAGACACTTTGTCACTTTTGGGGATCCCTATAAGATGAATATTGGTTTTCTTAGAATTATCCCAGAGGTCTCTGAGAGAGTGATCTGTTTTTGCCCTACATTTCTCTTCCTCTCTGAGAGTTTGGGAGTGTTTGAAAGCTTTGTCTTCAATGTCAGAAATCCTTTCTTCTGTTTGCTCCATTCTGTTACTGAGGGATTCACTGTGTTTCTCAGATCTTTGAGGGCTGCAACTTCTTGTCTCAATGTGTCAAAATCTTTGGTCATTTGGTCTTTGAATTAGTTGAATTCTTGAGATATCTTTTGGGTTACTGCTTGGAATTCTAATTCGATCTTATTTTCTATCCAGATTTTGAATTTGATTTCTGACATCTTGGCTATTTGTTTGTGTATGGGATCTTGTGCTGTTTCTGCCCCCATTGTTCCTTGGGGGAGTTGATTTACTCTGATTATTCATATTGCCAGAGTTTTTCCTTTGATTTCATTTCATGATTGTTTTTCACTGTTGCCTCTGGCTGTCCTCAGAGTTGGGGCGGTGTCCCTCTGAGATTAGACCCGGAGGATCACTCTATTTTTGTTGGATCTTTGTAGGGAGTGATCCTGTGTAGCTCTTCTGGGGCTGCCTCAGCCAGGGAGTTCTGGTTGTGGGAGCAGCTCCAGAGTGTGATATCCCCGGATCCAGCAACATGGTGGGGGTTGGTACATACGGTTCTGGGAGTGCCTGGCGCCCAGTGACTTTGGTATGGAGGGTGCAAGGCTCCAGCAGTCTCTGGCCAGGAGAAGGGCTCTGGAGGGCACTCGGCTACCAGAGTCCCTGGTCAGATGAGCAGGTGGTGTGGAGGCAGGGAGGGTACAGGAGGGAGGACATGGGATTGCTCAGCTCCCGGAATTCCTGGTCAGGGCATGGGGAGGCCTGGCGGCCAGTGGGTCCCAGTGCAGTTCTTAACGGGGTCCAGGAGGGCAAAGCTCTTATTGGAGGTTTGGGAGAGTGCGTACCGTGGGTCCTGGCGCAGCTCTTTCGGAGGTCCGGGAGGGTCCCAGCACAGCTCTTATTGAGGTCCAGGAGGGTGCCGATCACAGGTTCTGGCACAGCTCTTCTGGAGGTCCGGGAGGGTCCACAGCTAAAGTTTTTTTCTTTTTTTTTTTTTGTGACAGGGTCTTACTCTGTCTTTTGGGCCAGAATGCAGTGGTATTATCAATCATAGTTTTATGCAATCTTAAACTCCTTGACTCAAGAAGTCCTCCTGTCTCAGCCTCAGGAGGAACTGGAGTAGCTGCAACAATAGTTGTGCACTACCATGCCCAGTTGATTTTTCTACTTTTTGTAGAGATGGAGGACTCCCTCTTGCTCAGGCTGGTAACTCCTATCCTCAGGCAATCCTCCTGCCTTGGTCTTCCAAAGTACTAGGATTGGCATGAACCACAACCTACACCGGGCCTCAGTTGTTTTTTCCATGGTCACCACTCTTGGTTCCCACTTGTATCTGCTCCCCCAGTAGTCACTGGAACTTGCTTTAAGCAAGTTCTTACTCATCCTTCAGATCCCAGGTCATATGCTATTGCCATAGGAAGAACTTCTTTGACACCCAAGAGTCAGTCAGGATCTCCTAAAGTATGTTCTCAGAGTTTCTTGTATTTTACTTTTCACAATTATTTTTGTCATCTATTCTCCTTATCTGTATCTTTAGCACCTGGCACATGCCTGGCACATAGTAGGAGTTCCATAAATGTGTTCAGTAAACATGAAAAAAATAAAGCTTATGGCCTGGAAGGATCCCCACTATGTATTTATTTATTTATTTATTTATTTATTGTGACAAAGTCTTATTATGTTGTCCTCGGTACAGCTCACAGCAACCTCAAACTCTTGGGTTTAAGCGATTCTCTTGCCTCAGCCTCCCAAGTAGCTGGGACTATTGGCACCTGCTTTAAGGCCCAGCTATTTTTTTGTTGCAGTTGTCATTATTGTTTTAGCTGGCCTGAGCCAGATTCAAACCTGCCAGCCTTGGTATATGTGGCCAGCACCCTATGCACTGAGCTACTGGTGTTGCCCCCCCCCCTTTTTTTTTTATTTTCTAGCACTGCCAGGTTCAAACCCACAAGCTCTGGGAGTATGTGGCCTGTGCCCTAACCACTGAGCATAGGCACCTCTCCCCACTTCTTTTTGTAAATACAAGGTCATGTTGTATATGACCTTGGCCTAATTATAAACCTTCCAAGTGTCAGTTTATGTATGTGTAAATTGGGATGATACTATTTTATAATGTCTACCTCATGGTTAACGAACTTAACAAAAGTTTTTGTATAATGAGTGAATACATATGCTATTTCTATGATAAGAGATATCTATACTTTGACAAAGGTTTCTTTCATTTAACAAACAAGAGAAATTGAGTTCCCAAGCAGGAGTCATTATGTTTATGGAGTTGGAAATATAAGTCAAGATTTCATATACTTTTGTTCAAGGGTCTATATTTTTCTTCTGGTCATAGTTTAATACTGGACTTTTTAATGGGGAAGAGGGAATTTTTTGGAATAGATTTGGACAAAATTAGTAATGATTACTTTTCCCACTCCTAGGGAGTTTGTGACTATCATAGATTTTAACTAAGTTTGGTTTACCAAGAGTATAGATTCCAGATTGCCTGTTATCTTAAAACCCTGCAAGAAAGAAGCAGCCGTGGATGTGAATTTGAAGGCAAGGGAGGGTTCCATAAAGCTACCATTCCCATAAGTTGGTAAAGATGGTTGGCCTTATGAAACCAGTGGCAGAATGAGATCTTGACTTCTGGGAGCAACAGCGAAAGTGCTTTCAGCTTAGCAGATCCTTGTACTACAAGCCTCACAGGCTGGCTTACCTTTGGCCTGGCTTATCCTACCTATTTCCTCCATTTCCCCATCAGTGCAGTGAAGATACCTTGCATATAAAATACAAATGCTACTCAGTTTTTCTTTTTCTTGCTCATCTCTTCTCCACTGCGCTCACTCCCTTTTGGAATATCTCCCACTTGACACTTCCTTGCAGAATACATAGAAGGGAGAAGGAGCAGAAAGGATCCAAATGTAACTGAAGTTCTGTATTTTATTTGAGCCTCATCTCTTTGGAGAAAGGGGAACAGAGATGAGTGAGTTAGAGATGGTTTGGCACAAACCCCAGAGATATGGGGTGTGTGAAGAAGGAAATCCAATCACTAGAATACCTGCTGAAGGTGAAATGAGGGGAGCTTGGATAAAGAATTCAGAGACAATTATTGGCATTTAGTAATGTGATCTGTGAGTATGATTTCAGTGCTGTGCAAGGACGAAGGCCAGCAGGTGGAGGAATCACAAAACAAGCATCCTTACTTTGTATCTAATCTAGGTCTCTTGAGCCAGCAACCTGTTTTGGGTGGGAGGGTTGGCCAAGGTTATCTGACCCTTTATTTCTAGTTCACCCCCAAGACATCCTAATTGTTGTTGCCCTCAGATGAGTATGAATCCATAAGACGATGTCTCCTCCCTGCTGACCTTGGCCGAGGCTGAACCTGAGACTGAGTGGTGGAAGCCACAGATTGAAACATAGGCCAGTATTGCCACCGAGATAAACTATGACCCCTTGACTTGGATCTGGGCTTTGGCTCCAGCTCCAGGTCAGTCTCAGTCTCAGTCTGGGGCTCAGTCTCAGGCTCAGGCTTCTGCTCAGCCTCCATTTCAGGCTCCAGCTCTGACTCGAGCTCCAGCTCTGACTCAGCTTCCAGCTCCTGATCCAGGTCAAGGTCCAGATCCAGCCCAGTCTGTTGTTCATGTTCCACCATGTCCTGTAGCTGCAAATCTAGGTCTGACTCCTCTTCCTCGTCTACTGGCGCTTGGCTCTTAGTGAAGCCTGGATTTACATTTTTGGGGCTTTCTAGAAGACTACTGTTCATGTTAGGTATTAAATTGTCAATCTGAAATACATATAATTAAATGGGTTAAAATTTTTAACTTTTGAGCAGTCAAGATATTTCAGAACACAACCAGACTTAAGGTATCAGAGCTATGGCTTCCTGGCAAAGTAGAAAACATTCCCTCCCCAAATCTGCATTTCATTCTCTTTATACCCTCTGGTTTCTTAGTTACTTACTGTTTTTCACATTAAGTCAGTCCCTATCTTAGGTCTCTCTGGCTTTTCTAGCTACACTGGATTTCATGATCAACCATTTAAACAGCAAAGGTCTTAACCTTCTGAAACATCTTGTCTTGCCAACCCCCAATGCAATCCTTGACAGCGCATGTAAGATTATTTGTGACCTGGCCTCTTGCCATTGTCTTTAACCTTATCTCCAACCATAGTCCTCGCCCTTTACTCTAGCCATAAAATTACCCCAAGTTGCCTGACCACTGCTTACTTTTGCTCATGCTGCTCCCTTTGCCTGCCTTGTCCTTCTCTATCTCATCCACATGCACTTATTCATCATTCCAGATTTAGATCAAAGATGGCCAGCCATGATCAGCTTCCTTTGTGTTCCAGCTCTACCTCACTCACACCACTATCAAAACATCAGTAATGTATTGCCTTATTTATTTGCAAACCTATCCCTTATTAGACTCTAAGCTCCTTAAGGTAAGGCAGTGCCTGGTTCTCGATATCCCCCGTACCAGCCACTGAGCCTGTTACATAGCAGGTGCCCACAAGGTTCAGTGGGTGAATCAGACTTGCAGCAGCATTCCATAAAATTCACTATTTTCATCCTTTCTGAAACATTTTCTTCTAATTCACCATAGGACACTCTTCTGTTTTTCCTCCTTCCTTCCTGGTTTCTTCTTCTTGGTCTCTTTGTTATCTCTTCTACTTCTACTGGACTTCTAGAAGTTGGTACACCTCAAGGCTTGATTCTGTTCCTTCTTTCTTTCTTTCTTTCTTCCTTTTTTTTTTTTTTTTTTTGAGATAGAGTCTCACTATATCATCCTTGGTAGAGAGCCATGGCATCACAGCTCACATCAACTGCAAACTCTTGCCTCAGCCTCCTGAGTAGCTGGGACTACAGGTGCCCACCACACACCCGGCTATTTTTTTGTTGCAGTTGTCATTGTTGTTTAGCAGGCCCAGGCCGGGCTTGAACCCGCCAGCCTTGGTGTATGTGGCCGGCACCCTACTCACTGAGCTACGAGTGCAGAGCTTCTGTTCCCCTTTTCTTCTCCATCTGTACTTTACCTCCTGCTTCTCATCTGTAGGTACCTATATACTAGAGTATAAGCCGAGTTTTTTCGGCACAAAATTTGTGCCGAAAAATACAAACTCAGCACAAATTTTGTGCCGGAAAAAACTCGGCTTATACTTGAGTATATACGGTAATTTTACTTAGACCCATAATTTCATTGCTATCTATATGCTGATGACTCTTTGGTTAAAACCCTTCTCCTCCCCCTGATTTACAGGTTCATGTATTTAATTTCAATCTTTTTTTTTTTTTTTTTTTCTGAGACAGGGTCTCATTGGGGTGCCCATAGCTCAGTGGTTAGGGTGCAGGCCACGTGCTCTGGGGCTGGTGGGCTCAAACCTGGCGGGGGCCTGCTAAACAAAAGAAATAGCCAAGCTTTGTGGCAGATGCATGTAGTCCCAGCTACTTGGGAGGCTGAGGCAAGAGAATTGCTTAAGCCCAGGAATTTGAGGTTGCTGTGAGTTATGACATCAGAGCTCTCTACTGAGGGTGACAAGGTGAGATTCTGTCTCGATTAAAAGAAAAATTATTTATTTATTATTATTATTATTTTTTGAGACAGAGTCTCACTATGTCACCCTTGGTAGAGTGTCGTGGCGGCACAGCTCACAGCAACCTCAAACTCTTGGGCTCAAACAATTCTCTTGCCTCAGCCTTCCAAGTAGCTGGGACTACAGGCGCCTGCCACAACACCTGAACTAATTTTTTTGTTGTTATTGTAGTTGTCATTGTTGTTTAGCAGGCCCCGGCCAGGTTCAAATGCGCTTGCCCTAGAGTCTGTGGCCGGTGCCATAACCACTGAGCTACAGGCACTGAGCCACTTTTTATATTTTTGGTAGAGATGGGGTCTCACTCTTACTCAGGCTGGTCTTAAACTCCTGAGCTCAGGTGATCCACCCACCTTAGCCTCCCAGAGTGCTAGGATTATAGGCATGAGCTGCAATACCCGGCCTATTTTATATTTTTAATGCAATTCTGACAAAAATTCCAATAGAATTGGGGGAGCAGGTAGGAGCCTGACAAAAATACATAAAAGTTGGTTTGAGTCTCCATGCCTGTAGCTTAGCAGGTAGGGCGCCAGCCACATAACACCAGGGCTGGTGGGTTTAAACCCAGTCCGGGCCAGCTAAACAACAATGACAACTACAACCAAAAAATAGCCTGGTGTTTTAGCAGGTGCCTGTAGTCCCAGCTACTTGGGAGGCTAAAGTAAGAGAATAGCCTGAGCCCAAGAGTTTGAGGTTCCTGTGAGCTATGATGCCACAGCACTCTACCCAGGGCAACAAAGTAACTCAAAAATAAATAAATAAATAAATTGGTTTGAAAGAATAAACTGGAGAGAATGACTTAGCAAATTTTGAAATAGAACACTGATGATACAGGACTTGTTGACCGAATGTTAAAAGGTTGTATAAAGCAGTGGTAATCAAAACAGAGTGATACTGAAGCTATACAGAACAGTGAAATCAAAAGCTGACCTAGTAGCCGGGGGTGCGGTGGCTTATACCTATAATCCCAGCACTCTGGGAGGCAGAGGCAGGAAGATTTCCTGATCTAAAAACACAAAAAATTAACAGTGAAACTTCTGGAGTTTGAGACCAGCTCTGAGCCAGAGTGAGATCCTGTCTCTTAAAAAAAAGAAAAAATCCCGTGTTGTGGCAGGTGCCTATAGTCTCAGCTACTCGGGAGGCTGAGGCAAGAGAATTGCTTGAATCCAAGAGTTTGAGGTTGCTGTGAGCTATGATGCCAGAGCATTTTACTGGGGATGGCAAAGTGAGACTGTCTTCAAAAAAAAAAAAAAAAAAAGCACATAAAAAAATGAATCAGTGGGGGGAAATGGTTTATTCAACAGATGGTTAGATGGTGTTATATCTGGCCTTCAAAATTCACATTGAAACTTAATCACCATTAGGATGGTTTTAAGAGGTGAGGACTTGGCTTGGCACCTAAGCCAAGAGCTTGTGGTTCAAGCAGCTAAGGTGCCAGCCACATATACCTGAGCTGGTGGGTTCAAATCCAGCCTAGGCCTGCCAAACAACAATGATGGCTGCAACCAAAAAATAGCCAGGCATTGTGGCAGGTGCCTGTAGTCCCAGCTACTTAGGAGGCAGAGGCAGGAGAATTGCTTGAGCCCAGGAGTTGGAGGTTGCTGTGAGATGTGATGCCACAGCACTCTACCCAGGGCAACATCTTGAGCCTCTGTCTCAAAAAAAAGGAGGTAAGGACTTTTGGGTGGTGATAGGAATGGATTTGGGAATGGATTAGTGCCTTAAGAAAAGGTTGGAGGGAGTGAACTCAGGTCCCTTTGCCTTTCTGCCTCCCACCACGTGAGGATGCTTCTGAGAGAAGATGAGGTGAGGAACAAGCCCTCACCAGACACCAAACCACCTGGCACTTTGATCATAGACTTCCCTGCCTCTAAAACTGTGAGAAATAAATTTCTATTATTATAAATTACTCAGTCTTGGATATTTTTTATAGTAGCAGTGATGCACTAAGACAGATGGTATATAGCTCAAAGTGGTTAGCTATGTAGATAAAAAATAAAGATTATGCAACAGTATGCACTGAAATATATTCTAATTAGAGTAAAGAGTAGAACATATGAAAAATGGAAACAAAAATCTAGAAAAAAGTCATTATTTATTTACTTTCTAAATGGAAATGATTTTTTTTTTTTTTTTTTTTTTTTTTGCAATGGGGTCTCACTTTGTTGCCCAGGCTGGAATGCAGTGGGAAGATAATAGCTCACCATAACCTTCAACTAATCGGCTCAAAGGATCTTCCTGCCTCAGTTTCCTGAGTAGCTAGGACTACTGGTGTGCCCCATCATGCCAGACTAATGTTTTGTTTTTTCATTTTTTGTGAGACCAGGTCTCACTCTGTTGCCCAGGCTGTTCTCAAACTCCTGGCCTCAAGCAATCCTTCTACCTTGGCCTCCCACAGTGCTGGGATTACAGGTGTGAGCCACCATGCCTGGTCAGAAATGACTTTCTAAATAAAAAGTAAATGGAAAAATTGGTGGCGCCTGTAGCTCAGTGGGTAGGGTGCCGGTCATATACACTGAGGCTGGCGGGTTTGAACCCAGCCCCGGCCAGCTAAAAGGACAATGACAACTGCAACAAAAATATAGCCTGGCGTTGTGGCAGGCACCTGTAGTCCTAGTTACTTGGGAGGCTGAGGCAAGAGAATCTCTTAAGCCCAAGAGTTTGAGGTTGCTGTGAGCTGTGATGCCACTGCACTCTACCCAGGGCAATGTAGTGAGACTCTGTCTCAAAAAAAAAGAAGAAGAAGAAAAAGAAAGAGCAGCACCTCTGGCTTAGTGGGTAGGGCGCCAGCCCCATATACCAAGGGTAGTGGGTTCAAACCCAGCCCCAGCCAAACTGCAACAACAAAAAGTAGCTGGGTGTTGTGGCAGGTGCCTGTAGTCCCAGCTACTTGGGAGGCTGAGGCAAGAGAATTGCCTAAGCCCAGGAGTTGGAGTTTGCTATGAGCTGTGACACCATGGCACTCTACCAAGGGCGATAAAGTGAGACTCTGTGTCTACCAAAAAAAAAAAAAAAAGTAAATGGAAAATAGAAAAGGAAAGATTAATAGACATAGTATATAATACATAAAAGCAAGTATATTGAGGTATCATAATCACAGATAAAAGTAAAATAGAGAAACTTCTATTTATAGTAAAAAGCAAACTATATTATTCAGACCAATCTTCCCACTGAGGACAATTAGAAGATCTGGGTAAATTAAAAAAAAATTCTCCTTGAATGCACTGTATGTAATGCTAAGAGATCATCAAGAATTTTCAGGCCAGGGCGGCACCTGTGGCTCAGTGTGTAGGGCGCCGGCCCCATATACAGAGAGTGGTGGGTTCAAACCTGACCCCGGCCAAACTGCAAAAACAAAAAATATCCAGGTGTTATGGTGGGTGCCTGTGGTCCCAGCTACTTGGGAGGCTGAGGCAAGAGAATCACCTAAGCCCAGGAGTTGAAGGTTGCTGTGAGCTGTGTGATGCCACGGCACTCTACTGAGGGTGATAAAGTGAAACTCAGTCTCAAAAAAAAGAAAAGAATTTTCAGGCCAAGATTTGGGAAACAGTGAAATCTAAAGAGGTGAATGGCATTTTGGAACCACTTTTGCCCCGAGAATATTGGATGATCTAGAGCAGTGGTTCTCAACCTTCCTAATGCCACGATGCATTTTCATTGTTAAAAAGGGGTTGTGACCCACAGGTTGAGAATTGCTGATCTAGAGTGACACATATAAGCTGAGCATTGCTTTTGACAACTTTAAGAGCTTTGGGTTGCAGGCGGTGCCTGTGGCTCAATAAGTAGGGCCCCTACCCCTATGCCGAGAGTGGTGGGTTCAAACCCGGCCCCAGCCAAACTACAACAAAAAAATAGCCGGGCATTATGGTGGGCACCTGTAGTCCCAGCTACTTGGGAGGCTGAGGCAAGAGAATCACCTAAGCCCAAGAGCTGGAGGTTGCTGTGAGCTGTGATGGCACAGCACTCTATGGAGGGTGACAAATTGAGAATCTGTCTCTAAAAAAAAAAAAGGAAGCTTCGGGTTGCAAAAATTGGATTCCAGGGCCTGATAAGGGAGGGGCTATGATGAACCTTCCCACAGACTGTAACTGGACTTTGGGTCATCTGGATAGCCTAAAAAACCCTCAAGTTCTAAATCAGATCAAAGAGATCCTAGACTGCTAGCGCCTCCAGGCATCTGGCAAAACAATCAAATTCTTTCTGGAAGTAAAATATCATCCTAGGCTTCAAATTATTTCCATAAACGTTTTCCAAATTAAATGTCTGGTACATATCCAAAGATTATTGGGCATACAATACTTTGTTAGTGAAAACTACATATTGTTCTCTAAGTGTGGTTCCTGACCAGTAGCATCAACATTGCGTGGTAACTTGTTAGCAACACAAATCCTCAGGCCCTGCCTGCCCGTAGACCCACTGATTCCAAAATTCAGGGGATCAGGACACACAGGGACCCAGCAGTCTCTGTTTTAATAGCACAGATTCATATGTATACAAAAATTTGAAAATCAATGGAAGTCATTAAGCATAAAAAGGACCACCTCTGGTCAGAGAGACTGACAAAAGTACTCTTGCTCCTTGTGGGGGTGAACCCAATGAGTCCTGAGGTACCTTCCAACTCAAAGGTTTTATGATTGTATGATTTTATAAATGGGAGTAAAATGTAGAGCAGAATGAAAAAAAATACGTTCATATATAGCTATCAGGGAAAAAGCTGTTCTGGAAAAGCAGAGCCACATAATTTGTGATGATTTTCACCAAAGCAAGGGAAATTGTTATACATTACTTTTTTAAAAAAGAAAAATAAGAAGGCTGTATTTTATAAGCCTGGATATCTTTTACTTCTTGGAATTTTTAAGGGAACATTACTCTGATAATACACTTTTTGTCATAAAAACCTCAAATGTTATTGAAATGTAGTAAGTCAGCTGGGCACAGTGGTTTATACCTGTAATCCTAGTGCTCTGGGAAGCCAACACAGGAGGATTACTTGAGGTTAGAAGTTCAAGGCCAGCCTGAGCAAGAGGGAGCTACCCTCTGTTTCTACTTAAAATAGAAAAAATTAGTTGGGTATCATGGTGGGTGCCTGTCGTCCAAGCTACTTGGGAAGTGGGAGGATCACTCGAACCCAAGGAGTGTGAGGTTGCTGTTAGCTAGGCTGATGCCATGGCATTCTAGCCTGGGCAATAGAGTAAGACTCTGTCTCAAAAAAAAAAAAAAAAAAAGCCAAAGAATCAGCAGTTTATTTAAAAATAATTTCTAGTCATTAGATAATATTTTGGTACCCATCTGTGTTTTAATTTACTTTTTTTGGAAACCTTTAACCTCCACAGATATGATTTAAAATGCTGGAGTAGATCCAAAGCTTTGTTTAGTATTACTAAATGACTAAAAATTCTGATTTATATATCATTCTCCTTTGCATTTAATCAGTTTAAGTAAACCTCTTATTACTCACAATGTAAATAATAGCCAAAATGTTATACTGGCAGGTATAAACCTCTGCTGGTTCATCAATGTTATTATTCGTCCCAAATGTGGGGTTGGGGTGAGTTCTTAAGGCATAGCTGGGGGATATTTAAAATATTTAGCAATGGGTATGGCACAGGCACTAACCAAGATTGCTGTAAAACTATCCTTGAGGCCCCCACTTGGTTAGGTAAACCCTCTCTTCAGTTGGGAAAGTATCCTGAATGGGGCCTAGATGCCATGGCAGTGGGATGTGAACTTGGTGGTTTACATCCACTGTTATTTATTAACTGGTAAGGGAGCATTCCAACATCTCAAATTCTGGCACTTCTACACTTAAATACCTTTCATGGACACTATTCATCTATACCTGCCTGGGCTTCTGTCCCCGCTAACCACCCCTAAGCCCACCTCAACCCCTCCCCAAAGCCCCCTGCTTTGTCTGTTTGTCCAACCTTGTCTGTTTCTGAGTACGTTTCCTGTATCACTGTCTCAGATTCATCCAGGCTTAAGTCGGAGGGCTCCAGAAACTTCCTTGACAAGGCAAACAGCACGGCGTCATGGATGCTGAGGAAGAGCTGGGCCTTGGTGATACCAGCATCAAAGAAATCATTCCTCTCAAGTTCCCTGACCACAGAAGCTACAAACCAGACCCGCAACACACACAGTGTCAGATATGTGGGGAGCTGAGGACCCAGGGTACAAAACATCCCTCTTATGGGGTAAAGGATACTCACAATGACACCCTGCAATGAGCACCAAAATGTTGGCATTGTAGAAAGAATTGCACATCTGCATGGAAAGAAAAAATCAGTGTCAGAGAGCTTCACATTCACTAGGAAAGTTGAGTTTTTAAAATCCCTTTGGGTATTCACTTGTCTGGGTTATGTGTACCTTTGCATCCCAATTAAATTCTACAAACTTTTGACAAATGGACTTCTTATACCAGAAAATGCCTAAAGTTCTAGAATACAAAAGAGAATCTGATTGTCTCATGTGGGTATGAGGAGGGAGAGGGAGGGTTGCTCATAGTCTCAAGGCAGGGGAACAGGAGTGCAGGAGATAGTTCAATCAAGAGATGTTCGTGTGAGAAAAGCCCTAGGCTAGAGATGGGCACAGATGTGATGGAAGTACTCTGGAGAGTTGTCATGAGCAACCATATCTGGGTACTATTGCTTAGTGTTTGCATGTGACCCCCTCCTCCCTGGTGTTCACTGAGCAGAGAAGGCAAGATGTGGCCCAGGGATGGTCAAGTGATCCAGCAGGGACTGGAATTCAGAAATCCTGAGGGTCACATCCACAGCTAGTCTGCAAAGTTGAACTTGACTTTAATAAAACATTAGGTATTTAGCATTAATCAGTGAAAACTGGATACTGATCTCAAGTTCACTTCAGCCAATAGTTATGTCTGGGACAATAAATCTTGAATTTTACTTCAAAGCCAGTCAGTATTAACCTTAATACTCTAAGACTGATTATCCACTATTTTTTTTTTTTTTTTTTTTGAGACAGACCCTCAAGCTGTTACCCTGGGTAGAGTGCTGGGACATCATAGCTCACAGCAACCTCCAACTCCTGGGCTCAAGCGATTCTCCTGCCTCCACCTCCCAAGTAGCTGGGACTACAGGCACCCGCCACAACGCCTGGCTATTTTTTGGTTGCAGCCATCATTGTTGTTTGGCGGACTTACGCTGGATTCGAACCTGCCAGCTCAGGTGTATGTGGCTGGTGCCTTAGCCACTTGAGCTTCTAAGACTGATTAAACGCCAACCCTGAGCACTAAGTGTTGAAAGAATCAAAACAGACTTTGCTACTTTTATTGCCAAGAGGAAACAAGAAAGTTATTTTAATTTAATTAATTTAATTATTTTATTATTGTTATTATATTTTGAGACAGAGTCTCACTTAGTCACCCTGAGTAGAGTGCTGTGGTATCATAGCTCACAGCAACATCAAACTTTTGGGCTTAAGCGGTTCTCTTGCCTCAGCCTCCCAAGTAACTGGGACTACAGGTGCCCGCCACAACACTTGGCTATTTTTTCAAGACAGGGTCTCGCTCTGGCTTAGGCTTGTCTCAAACTCATGAACTCAGGCAATCCACCAGCCTCAGCTTCCCAAAGTGCTGGAATTACAGGTGTGAGCCACTGCACACAGCCTAAGACAGTCTTTTTTTTTTTTTTTTTTTTGAGATAGCGTCTCACTTGGTCACCCTTGGTAGAGTGCCATGGCTTTATAGCTCACAGCAACCTCAAACTCTTGGACTCAAGCAATATTCTTGCCCACAGCCTCCCAAGTAGCTGGGACTACAGGCGCCCACCACAATGCCTGGCTATTTTTTAGAGACAGGGTCTTGCTCTTGCTCAGGCTGGTCTTGAACTCATGGGCTCAGGCAATCCACCCACCTTGGCCTCCCAAATGCTGGGATTATAGGCGTGAGCCACTGCACCCATCCTCTAAGATAGTCATTTTTTGATCACGTGGTAAATCATAAAGTCATTTGGTTAGGGCCACACTAGACATATTCTAAATGATAAGCCACACTAGACATATTTTAAATGATAAGCACTGGGAAAGGGAAATCCCAGAAATTAGAAAGAAGCTTAATCTTTTTTTTTTTTTTTGCAGTGTTTGGCCAGGGCTGGGTTTGAACCCGCCACCTCTGGCATATGGGACCGGCGCCCTACTCCGTTGAGCCACAGGCACCACCCAAGAAGCTTAATCTGAGTGATGGTTTCCACTAAGAATCTGAAGATAAACTGCTGAGATCTTTTTTTTGTAGGTTTAAGGTTTCTACTATAAAGTAAATAATACGTAATAGTTTCCTCCAATAATGCAGTTACAGAACAATTACAAAGGGAATGAAGAAACCTATATTTTTAGAGTGCAAATGTGCACCATGAATCTCTGAAGGTTGTACGGTAAAAGTGTCTGATGTTGCCTCCATTTGGGGGATGCAGCAGAAAGTCATCAGCATAGGCCAGGTGTGGATGCATGGATGCCATGAACCAGAACACATGGTACCACTACAAAAAAGGGAGGCAAGAAGGGAAAGGGAGAAGAGGATGGCACAAATGTCCTGTGGAACAGAGGAAAAGAGTGATTAAAGTTAGAAGCTTAAAGTTAAAATGCTTGACAGATACTTACTAGACTCTTAGGAGAATACATGGCCTGTTTCTCAAAGAAATTGTGAAATTAAATGAGATGGTGTTTGTACATGTGCCCAACTTCTGGCATGTAGCAGGTGTTCAACATTTAGGTGTTGAATGAAACAAACAACTACAGTACAAGACTGGGAGAAGAGAACACAGCCCGGCACAATGACCTAAAATGGAAAAGCCCAAATGACAAGGAGCTCATGGGTGGGAGAGATCCTCATTTAATCTCTTCCAAACTTTACATTTTATAGATGAGAAAACTGAGACCCAGTGCAATTTAGTAACTCATCTTGGGTCAGTCAACAGCAAAGTCAGGACCAAGCATACATCCCAAACCTCCAACCAGAGTTATTTCTGCTATGAAAATCTTCCTGTTGCCTCAGACCAAAGAAAAGCTGGACTTACATAAGAGAGAATCACATTCCTCCTGGAATAAGAAAGTACAACAGAATAGAATAGCCAGAGTGGAAGTGAGTGTTCAGGTGTTTAAACCTGAGCCACTGCCAACACAAGAGTGACATAGAGCAGTGGAATCTGAAACAAGTTGGCTGAAAAGAAATACTGTATTTGTGAGACATTAAACAATGAAACCCATATGGCTAGTAGTGTACCTAAACCATCTGTCCTGTGTAAGGAGGAGAGGAATGAGAACTGTCACAGAAACCTGCAAGTAGGAAAGTCAGTCAGAAGCCAGGGACACAGCTGTTGAAGGAAAAAACTTTGTCCTTTTTGCCTGAAGATGCAGGCAATGAAGAGAGAGGTGGGGAAGACCCTACAGATATTGAGCAGGAAGCCCCAAGCTTGAGTTGTCACTTCATTACAACCTCTTCAAATCTGAGTACATGATAGCACAAGTGCTTGTCACAGTGCTTGGCTAGGAGCACCTCAACAATGGAGAATTCTGGTGAGCCTTTTTTCTGTAGCATTCAGACCTATTTATTTTTTGAAAAGCTTTGCAGCTAACTCCCAAGGTATACTGCAAGTCACTAGGCATGGTACAGATTGCTGATTCAATGGTGTTAAGAGATTCCTTTTTTTCATTCCTTGATATAAATTAACATGCTGTGCCTGCTGAACCAATGCCAGTTCAATAAATCAGAGTTGGTTCATTTTCTTTTTACTTTGATTGACCTTAAACTACCTTTGGTGTCTAAGTTTCTGGTGGCCTACCAATCACGTAGCAGTGACTAATAAGCTTCCATCAGGATCTGGGTGGGGCTGGTAGAAGCGGAGTCCCTGCTAAAGTCCCCTCCTCCCCCCAGGACTTACCTGTCTTAATATGACCAGAGCCCACGGATCCACATAATGCACCATGGAGAAATCCAGGATGATGGTGTGGGTGCTGCCTTGCTGTGACTCATCTGAGTACTGGATAAGCGATCTACTCCTCTCCTGACTTTCAGCAGAGTTGGGCAGTTGTAGGAAGCTTTTTCTGTTGGTTTCCTTTTGAAACCAAACTTTATCCACATCATCAAAGCTTTTCCCTTGACTTCTTTGAGACATGGAAGATAACACGTGTGGGGCTTGTTCATTGGATTCACTTTGGCTTGTATTCCCATTACTGAAACGTGAGCAGTGAATCAGCTTAAAGGAGGATGAATCGTCATCCGGTCTCGGTACAAATCGTTCTGTGTAAACAATCTGGGACAACAGAGTTAAGGGAAGACTCTGATAAGACTCAAAAAGGGCTGGAAGCACTCGCCAACTATGCTGTCTGCTAGTTTACCTCCCTCTTTCTTAGGAAACTTCTCCCTAGGGTAGGTTCTGTGCAATTTTTACATGGCTCTCTCACTGCCACTTCAAACTCATGACTACAGCTACATTCATCCTTTCTTACCCTGACCAATCACAGGACCCCCCTCACAACTTACTATGTCCATCAATGACATTATCATTGTTCTAGTGAACCAGATTTAAAATCATCTTTGATTTATTCCTTTTCTTCATCCTTAGGTATTACTTATTCTGTGCTACCTACTAATACTTTATATGAAGTTTTTTTTTCATCAGTACCTTTTCCTAGCACCTCTTTCTTTTATCAGTACAACAGTCCTCTGTCAGACTTCCTTAAGGAGACAAAAATCACTTGAGTATATCTGTCTTTACCTCTCACTCCTGAGCCACAGGCGCTTCCAATTTCATAAAAGGCCCAGAATGCCTACTATAGCTTAAAGATAGTACCAAGGCCCAGGAAGACACTGACATACAAAATGTGAAATTGGACTCCACATCCACAAAAACCAGACTGTACCTATGAAGAGTGTACATGTTCATTAAGAGGACAAGTATGGCAGGCCATGGTGGCTCATGCCTGTAATCCCAGTGCTTTGGGAGGCTAAGACAAGAGGATTGCTTGAGGCCAGGAGTCTGAGACCAGCCTGGGCAATATAGTGAGACCTCATCTCTACAAAAAAAACAAAAGAAAAATTAGCTGAATATGATGGTGCATGCCTTTAGTGCCAGCTACTCAGGAGGCTGAAGCGGGAGAATCCTTGAGCCCAAGAGTTCAAGGCAAACAATTGTACCACTATACTCCAGCCAGGGTGATGGAGTGAGACCTGGTCTCTAATAATAATAATAATAATAATAACAATAATAAATAAAAGAAGTAATAAGATATATGGTCAAGAACTGTAAGGTACAAAGAAAAATAAAAAGAATTTATTTGCTAGAGTGGTATAATGCTGGGTGACATTTCTTTTAAAAAAAAAATATTATCATTCTAGTACTCTGGGAGGCCAAGGTGGGTGGATTACTTGAGGTCAGGAGTTCAAGACCAGCCGGAGCAAGAGTTAGCCCGTCTTGACTGAAAATAAAAAAAAGTAATCAGGCATTGTGGCAGGTACCTGTAGTCCCAGCTACTTGGGAGGCTGAGGCAAGAGGGTTGCTCAAACCCTAGAGTTTGAGGTGCTGTGAGCTATGATGTCACAGCACTCTGCTCAGGGTGATAGAGTGAGACCCTGTCTCAAAACAAAAAATAAAAAATTATTGTCAAATAATGTTGCTTGTGAAATAAGTTTTTTAAATTTAAAGATAAACTATACAAGGTAATATTTATTGTACAGAAAAAACAACAATAAAAAAAAGTGTTGTAGGCAGATGATAACAGTATAATTCAAAGGAGAGGTAATCACTGAAAGGCCCAGGAGCTAGAAATGAGCAGTCTTGCTCTGGGTGAAAGAACTATTTAGACCAAGTCCATGTTAGAAATAATGAACATTTTGCAACTCTCATCAGCTAAAATAACCTTCAGATGCTTAAAATCCCCATCTGGAGTAACAATCTGTGCTTCCCACCCCCTTTCCCCCCATCCTCCATCATTATTGCCTTAGTCGCAGGCAGACATAAGGAGGCTCTGGCATATTCCTTTTTTTTTTTTTTTTGAGACAGAGTCTCACTTTGTTACCCTTGGTAGAGTGCTGTTGCATCATAGCTCACGGCAGCCTCAAACTCTTGGGCTCAAGTGATTCTCTTGCCTCAGCCTCCCAAGTAGCCGGGACTATAGGCACCCACCACAAAGCCCGGCTATTTTTAGAGATGAGGTCTAGTTCATGCTCAGGCTGGAGCCTCGGGCATATTCTTTAGAAGCCCAGAGGCCATGACCCTACCCTAGTTGGAATCAGAAAACAACATTTAAGTAACTTATTTCCAGAAATCTAAAGCTAGGCAGCTAAGAGCCAGGGAAATAGGCATAACTATGCAATTACTGACAGTCTCAGCAGGCAAACTGCACTCTTGTCACTGGCTATCTAGTAGAATTCAGAACATGTACTCCTACCTACTTTTATGTCAAAATCTGAACCTCAAAGGAGAAACCTGTGTCTTTATTTCTGGATAGAAATATTTGATTTTCAATTCTCCATGGTCTATCTAAAACTAAACATCCCTTAGAGGTTTTGATTTTTTTTTTTTTTTTTTTTTAAGAAACTAATAGTGCACTTCTTTATTCTGTATGGAGAAAAATGCAGGAAAGAAGAAACCTTTCTAACCCTGGCTGGTGCCTCCTGTTCCTCACAGTCGCAGAAACACCTACAGATCTTTTGTTCCTGTAGGTTGGTATCACTTTCATTAAACAGGGTGAATATTTCCTCTTCTTTAATAGGTATCCTGACCATATCAACCTGAAAGATATAAGAGAATCTCATACAGAGGATGGGTGGTGGAGAAGGCAACGGGTGGTAGAAGGATGCTTGTAGGGGGATGGGCCAGGTAGAGACAGGCAGGGCAGAAGAACAGTAACCTCTTTTAGCAGCTTGTGTTTTAGGTGGTAAACATTTACAAATGTAACAGAGTTGCAGCATTGGAAGATCTTCACCCCAGGAATGGTGATAATCTGTAAGACAAAATGTGAAGTTGAAGGAAATTTCTCAGTTCTTTCATGGAGTAAGAATAATAAATCTTTATGATGTCCTAAAGAATAGGAATTCTTCCATATCAGAGATAGGAACTAGAAAATCCTTTCCTTCCATTTTCAGCCCCTGCTTTTCCTGCTTTCTTCTTCTCCCCTTCATTTCCTCACTCCTCTCTTTATTGGCCTTCCTCTCCTTAAAGGACGTTTAAAAATTTTCTTTGACTGACTGTAGTACTATAAGGATTCGGCTACTTAAGAACCCACCTCTACCCTCGTACTTTGCTTCCACCTTCTTTGTAAATGTGTATCTGCAGGACAGGAAACAGCAGCAGAGGGATTTTGTAGAAAAATGAATTTGGCACTGTTTTGGATTCTTACCTCCCGATAGTCATCCACGCTTCTGTAAATGTTGGTGTTAGGGATTTGACCCAGGAGAAGAATCTTAGTTCTGAAAGAAAAAGCACTTGTCTTTAGGTCACAGTTGCCTTACCTTGCCATGCCTAACCTCAGCCTCTCGTTACCTGAGACAAAGTACCTGTGTGAACGAACAGCGATGATGAAGAAAGCAAACATTAATGAAATAAGTAGTCCAACGTCCAGTCCCAGGAAAATTGCAGATAAGAATGTTACTATCCAAACACCCTAATGGAAAAAGGAATGAGGAGAAAGGGAAGATTATGAAAACAAGCAGATTTGAGAAAATTACAAGTCTTATCTGTCAACTGGCCTTCACTTTCTCCCTTCCTATGCCTGGGGTTTAGAAAGAAAATTCCATAGCCATATGGACTGGCATGAATAGCTGGGCCCTCAAGGCTGCCTGGCAATTCTTTTATGTATCCATGGTCATTCCTGTCTTTGCTTCCCTCGCAAAATTTCAGCGTCCTCTTGTGCAAAATGAAAATAATAATATCTACTGTATATAGGCTTTGTTGAGATTAGAAATATCCATAAACCAACCAGAACACTTAAAATGGTAGTTGCTATTTTAAGACCTATAGGAATTGTTGCCAATCTCTACCATCCTTTTCAAGCCCCTACACCAACACCTTCTCCAGCATTCTCAGTAGGAAATGATATCTTCATCTTCACAGAAAAAAATTAGGCTGAGGGTGGCGCCTGTGGCTCTAAGAAGTAGGGCGCCGGCCCCATATGCCAGAGGTGGCGGGTTCAAACCCAGCCCCGGTCAAAAACTGCAAAAAAAAAAAAAAAAAAAAAAAAAAAATTAGGTTGAAATTCCCTTTTTCATATTTACTTCTCCCATCTCCTACCACTCAGTGTCTGCACTCAACCCTTTTTCATTCACTCCAGCCCCATTGGAAGTGGTGTCATTCTCCTGGAGTAGAAACTCTATCTCTGCACCAGACCACATCCCCTCCCAGCTGCACAGGGATGCAGCTCCACAAGTTACCCCCTTTCATATTTCTCTCCTCTCCTGAGTCCTTCTCCTCTTCCTTTTATTGCTTTTATTGCTTGCTGTTTTCCCTTTCTGTTATCTGATTTTGTGCTCTGGAAAGGAGGAGGATGCTCCAGCAGTTATTCTGCCTGCTAAAAAAAACCTCCTCGCTTCCTTCTTTAATTAGGATCAGTGCCTTCTACCCTGGAGTGTATTTACATTGATTGGATTTGAAGTCATTCAAATATGCAATTTATAGCAAACCCTTTTTATTAGATTTGCATGTAACTATAGCCACTTAACTAATCCCTTTCATTTAATTTTGCATAGTTGGAATGAGGTCTCCCTGTCTTCTATGTCAACAATCTTGACTCACCTTTTTCTAAGCAAAACTAGAGTACTTGGCAACACTAGAGTTAAGGTAATATTAGAGTTGCTGGTATTCTCCAGGTCCATGGCTGATCTCTTTTGTTTATTTTCTCTCCCTCTCCCACCTTCCTTTCTGTCCTCCCCTTCCTTAGCCAGAGTATCTACACTCACACAGTCATATTGGTCCTTCCTCCATAGAGAGGGTAAGCTGTAAATGGTTTCAAGGTAGGGAAGGACGTTGCTGAGAATAATACCAGCCAGCACAGCCTGTGGAGGGAAAATTAACCCTGCTTCATTAACCCTCCTTGGAGAGGAGGTGGAGAATAAAACTCCCAAATCCCCACAAAGGAAACACAAAAAATTAACCACAAAACATAGCAAGCCTGGCCACTTGGAGACATTGTGTGTTTACATTTTATATGAATACCATGTCCATGTTTCAACTCACTGTTCAATCACATAAATATTCTTGACATTTTTCTTTGCTCTCCTCTGTAATTTGCCAAACTCAAAAGGCAAGGTCAGGGCTGGGCACAGCGGCTCACGCCTGTAATCCTAGCACTCTGGGAGGCTGAGGCAGGTGGATTGCCCGAGCTCATGAGTTCGAGACCAGCCTGAGCCAGAGTGAGACCTCATCTCTAAAATATAGTCAGGCATTGTGGTGAGTGCCTGTATTCCCATCTACTCAGGAGGCTGAGGCAAGAGAATCGCTTAAACCCAAGAGTTTGAGGTTGCTGTGAGCTGTGACACCACAACACTATATCAAGGGTGACAAAATGAGACTCTGTCTCTTATAAAAAAAAAAAAATAATAATAATAAAATAAATAAATAAATAAAATCTTAAAAAAAAAAAAGGAAAAAAGGCAAGGTCATCCAAGGCAAAGGCCTGATTGATTTACTCAGCAAAGCTACAACAGCTCCCTTTTCGATCCAGATAGTTTATTACTCACATAGAAAGTGAGAGGAAGAGTAGCCAGAAGTTACTCATCTACTGGGTTCTGTGTTAGTGTCGTCACTTTAGGTGTTTAGGACATGACCCACAGGGAGCTGGTGTTTTTGGCTACTTGGCCTTCCTGTCTAGTTTGCTTGACATGTTCATTTTACCTACATTATCTAGAAACCATTCTCAGAAGGGATGATGAATTAAGAGAACTTCCATTCACAGAAACTCTAAAATAGTTTCTCTTGGGCTTTTATTCAAGTTTAATCATTATATACTGTAATTATTTCACTAGCAAGATACCATTATTTTGTCCATCAAGTTAAATGATGGGCCACAAAAAAAAGTTAAATGATGGCTAACTCATGTTTGTTGAGTATAATAAGACACCACCCTTCTGGAATGTCATTTGACAATATTTCAAAAAATGCTGATGTGGGCCCTGAATACACCACAATGATAGTGTAACAAGATTACACATGTATCCCATAAGTATATATAAATAAAAAATAAACAGGAGTTCTTTTGCCTCCACAGTGGCTCAGCTCGTGGTCATCCCACCATAGCACTATTGCTAAGGCTGCCCTGGGAACCAGCTGAGGCCATGGCTGGGGACCAGGTTCTGAGCACAGGCAGAACTGGCTACAAGCTCCTCAAGAACCTGGTGCTCACTGGCTTCTCTGACACTGACCTGATTGATCTAGATCAGTGTTTCTCAACTTTCCTAATGCCAGGGCCCTTTAATACAGATCTTGTGGGTCGTGACCCATAGGTTGAGAACTGCTGATCTAGATAATATCAATGTTAGCAAAATGAACAGGCAGTTTTTGTTTCAAAGGAAACATGTTGGAAGGTCTAAGGCATAGATTGCCAAAGAAAGCATACTGCAGTTTTATTTATTTATTTATTTATTTATTTATTTATTTATTTTGAGACAGAGCTTCACTTTGTCATCCTTGGTAGAGTGCCACGGCATCACGGGTCACAGCAACCTCAAACTCTTGGGCTCAAGTGATCCTCTTGCCTCAGTCTCCCAAATACTTGGGACTATAGAAGCCCACCACAACTCCTTGCTATTTTTTTTAGAGATGAGGTGTTTTTTTTGTTATTGTTTGTTTGTTTTTGAGACAGAATTTCACTATGTCAATTAGATAGAGTGCCATGACATCACAGCTCACAGCAACCTCAAACTCTTGTGCTTAAGTGATTATCTTATCTCAGCCTCCCAAGTAGCTGGGACTACAGGTGCCCACCACAACACCCGATTATTTTTTGCTTGTAGTTGTCATTGTTGTTTGGCAGGCTGGGGTGGGGTTTGAACCCGCCAGCCTCAGTGTATATGGCCAGCGCCCTACCCACTGAACTATGGGCGCCACCTAGATATGAGGTCTTGTTCTGGCTCTGGCTCAGGCTGGTCTCAAATTCATGAGCTCAGGCAATTCACTTACCTTGGCCCTCCAGAGCGCTAGGATTACAGGTGTGAGCCACTGTACCCATCTGCAGTTTTACCCAAAAGCTAATATCATTGCCTCCCACGACAGTATCATGAAGCTCAACTATAATGTGGAATTTTTCAAAAGTTTATACTGGTTATAAATGCTTTAGATAACGGAGCTGCCTGAAATCATGTTAAAAAGATGTGTCTGACAGCTGATGTCCCTCTTTTTGAGAGTAGAACTACTGGTTATCTTGGACAGGAAAATACTGTCAAAAAGATTGTGGCCGAGTGTTGTAAATGTTGTCTTAAGCTAACCCAGAGAACTTTTCCCGGCTGTACAATTTGTAACATACCTTCAGAACCTATTCATTGCATTGTTTGGGCAAAATATTTGTCCAACCAGTTGTTTGGGGAGGAAGATGCTGATTAAGAAGTATTTCCTGACAGAGCTGATCCTAAAGCGCCTGGGAACCAATAGAAGCCAGAGCCAGAGCCAAAGCATCTTGTGAAGATGGAGACATCAAACATATTTACACTAATAAGTGGGCTAAATAAACTGGATCTGATCCAGTAAAACATTTTTTTATTAAATCATAGCTGTGTACATTAATGCAATGATGCTGGTTTTGTATACAATTTGAAATGTTTTCATCAAACTGATTAACATAGCCTTCACGGCATTTTTCTTAGTTATTGTGTTAAGACATTTATATTCTACACCTAGTAAATTTCACATGTACCCTTGTAAGTGCCTCATTCTTCTTAAAAGATGTGGCTCCTGCCACAATGCCCAGCTATTTTTTTTTTTTTTTTAGCAGGCTCGGGCCAGGTTCAAACACACCAGCCCCGGTGCATGTGGCCGGCGCCTTAACCACTGAGCTACGGATGCACAGCCTAAAATGTTAATAGTCTTTTATTTTGTGATTGTGAATGGTATTTTTATATATTATGAATTTTCCAAGGTTTTAAACATGAGCACATCTATTCTTCTAATGGAGAGATAGCTTCCTAAAGTAAAGATCTGTACTCATAAGGATATAAACATCATCTGAGCTTTGAAGTAGAACCTAACCTACTTTAAGAAACATTTTTTTGTGTTCATGAAGTCCTGGCATTGGTTTAACTTTTCTTAGCCTTTTCCTAACTGTCCTCTCCTCCATATACTCTGCCTGGGAATTAGAACTGATTCTACCATCAGGAATGGCTGGGTCCAAGCTTATGCCGGCTTTCTGCGGATACCCAGTGACCAACTGAATACAACAGGATAGTAGAAGAAGGAAGAGCAAAGATGAAGCCCTCAGAAATTACCCCCCCCCCGACCATCTTCTTTCCAACTTATTTCCTATCAAGGCCCTCCAAAATTTCTTTAATTTGCAGAGACAACTTCATAGAGTTTTTGAAAGATTTTCAACTTGAATCATGGAGTATGGAGAGGAAATAAATCTCTTCACAAAACAACATATGAGAAAATTTTTATCTTTCTGAATATAAAAATAAAACATGCTCATTGTGTAAAAAAGAATTAACTCATATACACTTTTCATCATTCCCAAAAGATAACAATTATTAAAAGTCAGTATGCTGGCTCGGTGCCTGTGGCTCATGTGGCTAAGGCACCAGCCACATACACCTGAGGTGGTGGGTTCGAATCCAGCCTGGGCCTGCCAAACAATGATGCAACCAAAAAATAGCCAGGCATTGTGGCGGGTGCCTGTAGTCCCAGCTACTTGGGAGGCAGAGGCAGGAGACTCGCTTGAGCCCAGGAGTTGGAGGTTGCTGTGAGCAATGATGCCACAGCACTCTATCCAGGGCTATAGCTTTGAGGCTCTGTCTCAAAAAAAAAAAAAAAAAAGTCAGTATGTTCTTGATCTGGGTAGATCTGATATTAAAATTGGAGAGAATATATTATTATAAAGGGGAAATTACAAACATATTTCACTTATAAATGAGGATGCAATATCCCAAACCACATATTAACAAGTTGAATTGAAAATTAATGTTTAAGTAATGTACTTTGGTCAAAATTAAATCAGATTTATGTCACTGATTTTCTACCCAGATCAAGTAGAATGATTTTGAAATATTTCTTCTTTTTCTATTGTCTTTAAGATTTGGCATGATCTGTTTTTTGAAATTATCTTTTATTTATAAATATTAGTTGTCTATTTTTTGAGACTTAAAAAAAATAGAAGTTAACTGATGACTCCATACTGAATCTCAGAGTCAAAGCATTCTATTATAGACATACTCTTATTTGACAATGTGAATGTTACTTTCTTTGCATTATTATTATTATTATTGCTTAATATTTCGATGTAGCAATTCTGGGATTTCTTTTCTGAATGTATTTATGTTTGTTCATTCTTTATGAGGTTTTTGTTTCTAGTCCTTATCTTAAACATTGTTATTGTTATTAAATTTTAAACTTCTTTAATTTTGTGAAGGCAAAAAATGTAAACCTAATAAACAGATGTATATGTAAAAATAAAAAAAAAATTTTAAACTCAACCAAAATAAAATATACAAGAATTAAGTATTAAAAAAAAAAAGTAGGTATGTTCTATATACTTTTTCCACATACAATTTGAATAATATTGAATATATTATTTTGTATCATGTTTTTCAAAATCTGTGTTGGTCTTCTTGTAATTAGTTGAGATCTTAGCCTGGATACCTTGCTAATGACTCTAATAAGGATTTTGCAACAAGCTATCCGCAATTTATAGTCTAATACTCATAGACCCTCATTGATAATAGTAATTCAGATATTCCATTGATCAGATTATATTCACATCTGCTCACCCAGACACATACTAACTGAAGCCTGTAACATAGATATGAAATGGCTAGCCAAAAACTAAGGGCTGTTCTGTCTCTAACACATTTATAATAGAGGAGTGCAACCAATTTTTATCGTTACTCTTCAGTGAATTCTGATAGTTTTTGTTTGTTTGAAATTTTAAAAATTCTGCTGCTTCTAGGTGTAAAGAAAACATTACTGTTTTCAAAGTAAATTAGTAAGTGGCCCTCCTAAAATAGATTCCTAGAGTTACAGCATCCAAGGTGCTGTATAAACCAAATTTTGGAGATGACGTCTGCTGGGAATCTGAGGATAGCCTGCATGTTCAACACAGCTTATTAATCTCACTGTCCTTGTATAGATCCATGCCTGGGCTCCAAGATGCTTGATTTGGAAGAGCAGAAGGCAGCAGCCACGTTGTGGTGGTCCTGCTCTACTGAAACCTGATACTGACCAGGTGGTAGGGAAGTGTTCATAAGGATGGGGACAACATTTACCACCACTCCAGCTTCAGGGACAGCTACTTCTGTGTAACCAAGCTGCTACATCAACAAAGAAACCTCCCATCTCCCTAAGTACTACCTAAAAATAGCTAAAGGGAACATGACGAAAACTTAAAAGGAAATGATGGTCTCTGAATATGGATCTATAGAGCCAGTAATTAACATACCTGGAAAGTTCAGGGTGATCAGTTTCACATAAAGAGAAAAAATGCCACATTCATATATAGAAGCATCCTACCTGGATACTGAGTGTAAAACTGAACATTCAGACCTGTGTTCTAGTGTTGTGAACTAAGAGGTAGTGCAGAAGTAATGGGAGGACTGAGTTCATACAAAAGGAGAACAAGATCTTCTGTTAGAAAACAGATTGTATGAATGCACAGTAAGTTTCCAAGCTTGTGTTGGAATGGGGTCTGGCATCTGAAATCTATTTTGGTCATTTTTCACTGAATCCTTACTTATAAAGCTTACTTTATTGCTTAAGCAATAAAATGATTAATGAAAATGATAATTATAATTAATGTTTCTTGAGCATTTAATGTAAGCCAGACACTGTTACGGCATTTTCTATATATGTATAGATAGGTACGTATATATGTAAATGTGTACATATGTATATATGTATATACATATGTTTTTATGTATGTCTCTATTTTTCATATTACATGACTCAGTACTTTCTGGACAGGCCTTATGTGTGTGTATATATATGTTATATATATACATTTTCTGCATCCATAGGTAATGGATTTTTATGTTTTTACTTATGAGGACAAAAATCATGTATAATGAACTCAATATTTTTATTTATTTATTTGAGATAGAGTTTTACCCTGTCACCCTGGGTAGAGTGCATGGCATCATAGCTCACAGCAACCTTAAATTCTTGGGCTTGAGCAATCCTCTTGCCTCAGCCTCTAGAGTAGCTGGGACCATGGGCATCTGCCATAACATCTGGATAGTTTTTCCGTTTTTAGTAGAGATAAGGTCACACTCTTCCTCAGACTGGTCTCAAACTCCTGAACTCAAGCATTCTGCCCACCCTGGCCTCCCAGAGTGCTAGGATTACAGGCGTGAGCCACATTGCCCAGCCTGAACTCAATATTTGTATTTTTAGTTATTTTTTTAAAAGAAATCTTTATTCAATCTGCTCACACTTTTTTATACATTTAATTTTATTATTTCTAGTTATTTTTCTCATTCTCTGTATTATTGTTGTTGTTGTTGTTGCCATTTTTGGCCAGGGCCAGGCCACCTCCGGTATATGGGGCCGGTGCCCCACTCCTTGAGCCACAGGTGCCACCTGTGAACTCAATATTTTTAAATAAAAGCATTACATTAGTTACAATAGCATCTACACATGTTTCAAAATTAATCAAAGCAACATCTGTGAAGCAGTGTTAATTAAGAAAATAGTATGTAGAGGAACTCTCAGGTGCCTGCTGGCAATCCACATGACATTATAGTTTAAAATATAGGGCTTTTGATTGAATCTGTATTTTTTTTTTAATTTAAAAAGAATACATGTATCTTACATATAAATACACACATATATCTCTCTTATCTTATTTAACTCCCAATCCTGTAATGCAGATACTATTATTTTAAATGAAAGAGACTAAAGATAGGTTGGAACAACCACTGAATGCCATTCTCCCCAGAGATGCCGCAGCAAGGTGCAATCTATATATTTGGTCTTTCATAGTTATTTGATCAGGCCTACTTACATTTGGCAGTTGGTAGAAGAAGCGTCCCATCTTCATCATTAGGAGCACCATCACACCTGCGCCTACCAGAGATGCAAACTGAGGAGACAGAGCCGGTTGGAGAGAAACCATCAGGAACATACTGGTCCCTGTCTGCACCTGAGGCCTTCTGCTTGATGAGATGCATGTCATTTTTTCTTAAAAGGAGTTGGCTTCAGCATAAGTGCATGTTTGTTGAACTAACATTTTCAGGTCTTATTGAGTGCTAAACAAATACTAGGTACTCAATAAATATGTGTTGAATGAATACACAAATGCTCTCTGAAAGGCTCCACATTGTCCTGGGCATCTCAATCTTTATTGTCACAGCTCTGTGCTGTGAATCTGAAGTTTCCTAAAATCTGATTTGCATTCCCTCCTAATTTTGACCTCTTCTTGTACAGTTTTAAGACGTCCTAGTAGACTCCTCACTGACAACCCTAAAATCCCAACCATCCTGCTTCCTATATAAATAGCCCACCCATACCCTTCTGTTTGGAGCTTGGATAATGATCCATTTAACCACTTCAGTGGTGCTTCATCTTTAAAAAAATACAATGATAATCCTATCCCATTTTTAGGAATAGGATTTTCTTTCTGCTTCAGTTTCTCTCTGCTTTAGTGTAAAAAAAAAAAAAAAAAAGCCACAAACATGAGTCAAGGCTGTATATAGCAGCTCTGGATCCTATCCCAGCTGGGCTCACTGTCACTTGGTAAGCAGTGATTCTCACTTGGCAAATGAAGTTGGAAAGCTAAGAAACATGGTTCCTTCTATAAGCCTAAGGCTCTCTGGATGTAGTCTTGAACTCACTGTATCCTCTATTGTTAAATTTCCATTTTTTAAGCTCCTACTAATAAAAATAATATAAATCAGTGTCATAGGGATTAGGAGCTGGGTTACTATAACCACAAATGAAAATAATGGCATATAAGGGCTGGGCGTGGTGGCTCACACCTATAATCTTAGCACTCTGGGAGGCTGAGACAGGTGGATTGCCTGAGGTCAGGAGTTCGAGACCAACCTGAGCAAGAGTGAGACCCCCCTGTCTCTACAAATAGTCAGGTGTTGTGGCAGGTGTCTGTAGTCCTGTAGCTACTTGAGAGGCTAAGGCAAGAAGATAGCTTGAGCCCAAGAGTTTGAGGTTTCTGTGAGCTATAATGCCATGGCACTCTATCCAGGGTGATAGAGTGAGACTCTGTCTCAAAAAAAAAAAAGAAAAAAGAAAAAAAAATAAGAAAAAAAGACAATAATGGCATATACTATTAATAGAAAGAGTCCCTCAGATATAGTCTACTACAGGATCACTCAGCAATGATTCTCTAACTTTTTCTCTATTTTTTATGTGGGGAAAAAATACTTTCCTACCCTATCACTACTCACGTCTATTTGCCATATGAATGCGTTACTAAAAATAATTGCAATGCAATCAATGTCCTTCCTTCTTTCCCCATCCCAGCTGATTCATAGCTAAAGTGAGTGGCCTGGTGTGGAAAAGCAGGACGACATGAGAGTAATGCAGGGAGAAGGATTCAGGAAATGGATTGATCACCAGCTGAAACTTAGGAAGCTCTGATGGCAAACATTTCAAACCCTGGATCTGAAGCAGGTAACTGAGCCCATAAGCCCCTTTAGCCAGTTTACATATCAGCCTGTTGCTGGATCTAATTTATGTCTCTAGCTTTAGTTGGTCTTCACTGGCACTATAGAAAAAAACAACAACAACAACAAAAAAACTACTTTGATTAGTGCAGGAAAATATATCAGGCCATTTCTTTCCCACCACTTCTTCAAAATTCTTCCGTTTATTTTTAAGGAAACAGAGATAGACAGGCAGCAAAGTAAGTTATATAAAATGTATACTCTCAGCTGCACTTTCACAGGAGTGACTGTGGGATCCAAGGACCACCCTCAGGGGCAGGCCTGATAACTCTAGGATCTGTGCCTGTTCTAGGCCCTGAACAGGGTCTAAAAACAGCAAGCACTGTAGAACTGTGTCTCATGCATGTTTTACTTTTCTTCTCTGATAGTCTATCACTTTTCCAAGCTTTCTTTTTTTTTTTTGAGACAGAGTCTTAAGCTGTCACAGCTCACAGCAACCTCAAACTCTTGAGCTCAAGCGATTCTCTTGCCTTAGCCTCCCAAGTAGCTGGGACTACAGGCACCCGCCACAATGACCAACTATTTTCCACGCTTTCTTAAACAAAGATCGACTGCCTTTTCTCCTAGGGTTCAAAACAATGTGAGTTCTCATAGTCATAGCCACTATTAGCATGCAGATTGCTCCATATGCAGTGGTTCCATGAAGTAGGACAGCAATTATTGAATGCCCCGCCCCCCCAACCCCCAAGAATTAGGGACCTTGGGTCAAAGCTATGATTTTTGAACATCTCTTAAGTAACAGGCACTGTAGTGGACACAATTAGTGTCTAATTTAATTCTCACAATGGAAAGATTGGTTTTATCCCCATTTGCCCAAGGTTGTGCACATCTAGGAAACATGGTGTCAGGTTTTAAAGCTCCTGACCACTTTGACTCCAAAATCTAGGCTCTCTTCACTGCCTTCATTTGCTTCCTAACAAAAGAGCACAACCAATTTCTCTCTTTTATAATAATCCTTTTTTTTTTTTTTTTTTTTTTTTGCAGTTTTTGGCCAGGGCTGGGTTTGAACCCACCACCTCCAGTATATGGGGCCGGCACCCTACTTCTTTGAGCCACAGGGGCCACTCTATAATAATCCATTTTTAAAGCAGTTCTGGAAGCCTGGGTAAAAAGGCCAGTTCAGGGAACAAGGAAAGGAATCAATCATGAAGAACAGGGAAGCACAATGATTAGAAGCAGATGAGGAGCATGGAGTGGGGGGCAATCCAACTGGCCATAGGCCTACGGCTCTTCGCAGCCTCCCCTCTCATGGGCCAGGCCTGCCTACACCTCAGGCTGAGCATGAAGCTAGAAGAGCGAGTAGGTTTTACTGCAACCAGTGGAAGGAAATAAGTTCTGGCCAAGGAAAAATTAAAGTGAAATCCAGACACGGATACACAGTTTATACTTATAACAGATAAAAAATAATAATAATAATAATAATAAAGTGATGCTTGCTAGCTAGTCATTTTTGAGAGGTTCAGAGCCAGCCCCCTACTTTTCTTTCCTATAGTACTAAGGAACTTTGAAGAAGTGGGGGTATTGTCAGGCAGAGTGAATAAAAAAGGCCTCAGAGAAAAGGGGTGCACAGAACACCCCACTGCTATGAGAAAAAGAAGGCTGAATGAGTCCCTGAGGCCTTTTCTAATCCAGATCGGAAAATCAAGAGTAGAGTCTGGGCAGCTGCAATGTGTAGGGCCAGGAGCCAGCAGCATTCTCTGTTTAAGCCAGGGATTTGCACTGGGCATATTAAGGTTTCAGAGAAGGGCTTACCAGCATCCCTAGGATCATGTCTCCCTGTGCCAGGCCACTACACTTCATTGTGTCACTGGTAGGAAATGTACCGCACAAGTAAACAAGATGGCAGCTGAAAACAGAATGAGAGCCATAGGCTGCCTTTGAGACAGACTCTCTGTCCAGCAGGCTAAAATGATAAAAATGGGCTTGTTCAGACATTAGAAATCCAATCATCTGCTGAGGCCCTCCCAAAATTTGGCTTTTCTGTTCCCAGAATCAGTGAGTGCAATTGGCAAAGCTATTCTTCCTCCAGCCCCCATTGCGTGCATAGGCTGGAGTCCTGTCTTTACAACAGCTCTGAGGTTGAACTGTAACCATTCTTTCTCCTTTCATCCATGCATACCCTAACCACCTTTAAGTACTCCATGAAAGTCCCACTTCTTCCATCATTCTCCTTCTTGCAATACTTACAGCACTTTTTGCTTATTGCCCTCATTCTGCACTCAGTTTTCCTTGCACTTTGATTTAGTTTTTTCCAGTTGTGTGCATCTTGTCTCCCAAATTTATTTATTTATTTATTTTTATTTATTTATTTTCTAGACAGAGTCTCACTTTGTTGCCTTCGGTAGAGTGCTGTGGCATCACAGCTCACAGCAACCTCAAACTCTTGGGCTGAAGCAATTCTCTTGCTTCAGCCTCCCGAGTAGCTGGGACTACAGGTGCCCACCACAATGCCCAACCATTTTTAGAGATGAGGTCTTGTTCTGGTTCAGGCTGGTCTCTACCCTGTGCCTCCTAGAGTGCTAGGATTACAGGTGTGAGCTACCACACTCAGCCTTTGTCTCCCAAATTTATGTTATGCTTGTATGCTGAATAAACAAAGCATGTTGGGCAGTGCCTGTGGCTCAAAGGAGTAGGGTGCTGGCCCCATATGCCAGTGGTGGCGGGTTCAAACCCAGCCCCGGCCAAAAACTGAAAAAACAAAACAAAACAAAAACAAAACAGGATGTCTTAAAAAATTAGTGGAACGAATCTCTGGAATTGCCATTTCTATCTATTTCTTATCATAAAACCCTGTTTCTTTTCTTTTCTTTTCTTTCTTTTTTTTTTTTTTTTTTTTTTTTTGGGAGAGAGTCTCACTCTTTTGCCTGCAATAGAGTGCAGTAGGGTCATCATAGGTCAATGCAACCTCAAACTTCTGGGCTCAAGCGATCCTTCTGCCTCACCCTCCTAAGTACCTGGGACTACAGGGGCATGCCACCACCCTTGGCTAATTTTTCTACTTTGTATAGACATGGGGTCTTGTTTTGTTCAGGCTGGTCTTGAACTTCTGAGTTCAAGCAATGTTCCCACCTCAACTTCCCAGAGTGCTAGGATTATAGGCCCGAGCCACTGCCCCCACTCAAAAACCCTCTCATTTTGACTCCAAGTTTTTGCATATTTATATAGAACATCTTTCTTTTTTTGTTTTACTTTATTTTTTATTTATTTATTTTTTTGAGACAAGAGTCTCACTCTGTTGCCTTGGATCAGAGTGCCAGGGCATCATTATAGCTCACAACAACCTCAAACTCTTGGGCTCAAGTGGTCCTCTTGCCTTAGCTTCCCGAGTAGCTGGGACTATAGGTGCCCACAACACCTGGGTAGTTTTTCTATTTTTTAGTAGAGAAGGGGGTTTGCTCTTGCTCAGGCTGGTCTCAAACTCCTGAACTCCAGCAATTCACAGTGCTAGGATTACAGGTGTGAGCCACCGCACCCAGCCAGAACATCCTTCTTTTTTAACAAAGCCCAAATTCCTTCTGTCTGTTAGGCAGTAATGGAAAAGGACAATGTGTCTGGAAGAAGTTCTGTGACAAGAAGACTCAGTCCAGATAAAATGATAAGATGTAATCTTACTCTAGATCTGTGCTCTGGCCCTTGCCTATTTATCTTTCTGACTTTCACTAGCGTTTATCTTATACGTCATCATAAATTTGCCCATGGACTGTGACATTTTTATCTTTCCCCACTGAAATTTAGGGTCCATTTTTCTGGCACATCAGTTTCTGACCACAGCTGTACCTTCTTAGTTGACCACTGCCATTGCTGCTCTTCCATCTGAGTCCTGACTCATTCCCTAGGGTTACCCTAGTTTCAATTCTGATAGCTTTCTGCCATTTCATCATGCTGCATAGTTCAGATGGGACACCTCTCATGTGTTCAAAACTCATACACATTGGAATCATAAAACTCATGCCTGCAATTAGTTTGCCTTTTGAGTCTTTTCTATACCGTTCTCCCTTGCTCCTCCCCTCACCTAAACATTTAGGTTACTAATTCAGAATACCTGAAGAGAGTCTGAGCTAGATAATTTTCTCTTATACAAAAGTAGATCAGCCACAAATTCCCTAGGCTTTCATAGACAAAGATCTGACTCTCTCTTTTGAAAGCCCCTTGTCATGCCCTTTGAGGAAGTCAGGAAAATTGTTAGTTTGCTGCCAGTGTGGAAAGAGTTGAGTTAGTGCTTTCCCGGAGTAGGTATGAAAATGCTGCTCCCCATAGGGAAAACAAAATGTTAATAGGTGATAAGTTTCACTTAGATATTGTTATCCTTAGGTTATTACATAGAAAATGGGCTTTTGTCAGCTAATATATGGAAACTTCTTACGTATATTATTTCTATAGACAATGAGTTTAAGTTTTACATTGATATGTAACTTTCAAGACAAAATCTGAGCAAAAATTAAGGCAAACATGGAATCCAAATTCTGCCAAGAAGTCTTTCCCATCTAGCATATCATTGAAGCAGTAACAGGATTAAACTCATATAATCCCCTTCGACAAATATACATATAATTGACACACATTTCTTTTATATATTAGAGATTAAATTCTATGTCAACACACCTGTTGTCTTCCTCCAGTTTTCTCCTGGATAATAGTCCTGGCAATAGCACCAGTAAACACATAAGATCTGAAAAATGAACTGGCAACATTGCAAAGTCCAATGGTCACTAAATCCTGCAAAGAAACGGCAGGTATTTTAGGTCCATTCTTTGTTGAAGAATGATGATTTGATTTTGAGCTAACGGTATAGTGTTTATTTCTTGTGTATGAAGATAGGGTTTATATCACTTCAAATAACAGACTGAAATGTTGTTAGAAAGAACAAAAGGATGGCAAATCTGATTTTCTAAATTAAATTGAATCTTCATTTCAGCTAATGAGCACAAGAAACACACCTTTTCAAGGTGAGAAAACAAGGCTCTTGCCTTTTTCTTCTCTTTCGCATGATCACAAGGACTTAGAACGGCGCAGTGTCTTCTTCGCTCTTCCTTCTCTGCTATCCTAAAACTGAGACACCTATTGCTTCCATATTTCCCTCCTGAGTTCTAGGGGAAAAGCTAAACTCAGAAAAGCTGGAGATTTCCCTTAAAATAATAAAAACAAAAACCAAAATAGAAAGACTATTTCTCTTTCTTTAAGGCCAACTCAATTATTTTAGTAGCTAGGGTTTTATATAGGATAGTCCACAGCATTTCTTGTTGTGCCTTAGTATGCGATTGACTTCTAAGGACTTGGTAGAAAGCAAGATAAAATTAAGAAAAGTGGAACCCTCTTAGATTAACAACGTAATGGCATATGTTATCTTCTTGCCTTGCTGCACCATTTCTGTTCTAGGGGAATAACACCCATCTTAATTCAAGAGACTTCAAAGTTAAGTATCCATCACCTCTCAAAAATCATTTTATGATTACAGTTGAAATTATGGTCCAAGTGACTTTCTGATTAAAGAAGAAAGCAGTCTTCATGTTGGCAGGAGGCTCAGATTGGAGAACAAATGGCTTAAGGGCCAGAGGAAATAATAGTCTTTTTACCTGGTTGGAATTGACTCTGTAATTATGAGGACTGGAAATCTTCTTGCCCAGAAAAATGAGCAGAAAGGAGCTCACCAAAGATAAGGACAAGGCTTGGAAAATTATCTTGGGAAGAATGCTGAAATCTGGTGTTACAGGAAACAGGAAGCTGGAATAAAACAGTGAAATTATTCCTAGATTGCAAGAATCTTTTTTTTCTTTCATGACATAGTCTCCCTCTGTCCCCCTGGGTAGAGTGCCTCGGCATCATCATTGCTCACAGCAACCTCAAATGCTGCGGCTCAAGCAATCCTTCTGCTTCAGCATCCTAAGCAGTTGGGACTACAGGCGTTCTGCCACAATGCCTGACCAGTTTTTCTAGTTTTAGTAGAGATGGGGTCTTTTTCTTACTCAGGCTGTCCTCAAACTCCTGAGTTCAAGCAATCTACCTGTCTTGGCCTCCCAGAGTGCTAGATTATAGGCGTGAGCCACCATGCCTGGCCAATAGCAGGAATCTTTTATTGGCACCTCCCCACTCTATTCTTCTCATACTAGGCAGGCCTGGCCTCCTTTTTTTTTAAAATAAATGACAATAAGGGACAAGTAGAGCAATTGAGGCAGCAGCCTGCCAAAACTGCTTGCAAAGCAAGCCAAAGAATAAAAGCCATTAAGAGAACATGCTCTGCTGTCTTCTAGTTCAAGGTTTCTGCCATGTAACAATAGCAACAAATAGGACAGGCAAACCGCAAGATTCATGAAAGATGGTTTCTCAATACTGTTTGGAACCATACCAGTGGGTAGACATTGGTAGATATCTAATATGTTTTAGCGCTAAAATGATCAATGAATTCCTTTCTATTCACACTCAAATCCTTCATGGTATAACTTTAGTCATTGTCCTATACACAGATTACTTCCACATTCTAGCCACACTCTCCCTCCTATAGTTTTGAGGACACCAGACTGTTGAGACATTCATTTTGCTGATAGCCACAGTCATCTAATTCTAATGCAATACATTCTATTTCTATTAAGATCATAACATACAGAACATCCCCAAATACCTAAAAACCATGATCAAAACCTCTTTTCAGACATATTTCCTACCCTTTTGTTAGCTAGGAAACAACTTGTTTAACACAATAAACTTTCTTCTTTATTATTTTTATTATCAGATTGCTGTCCAGAGAACTGAGGCATGTCTATGCTCTTGGGAATGGATGCTTGTCTATTCATGTATTGGTTTAGTAATATTACTCTGTTGTTCAGAGCATCTGGGCTTTTTGTTTTGTTTTGTTTTGTTTCTTGAGACAGTCTCACTCAATTGCTCTGGCTAGAGTACAGTGGTGTCATTATAGCTCACAGCAACCTCAAACTCCCGGGCTCAAGTGATCCTCCTGCCAAAGCCTCCTGAGTAGTTGGGACTACAGGCATTGGTGCCAGCTAATTTTTCTATTTTCTGTAGAGGCAGTGCCTTGCTTTTACTCAGGCTGGTCCCGAACTCCTGGCCTCAAGCAATTGTCCTGCCTTGGCCTCCCTGAGTTCTAGGATTACAGGCATTAGCCACTGTATCTGGCCAGAGTATTGGTTAAGTCAGCTTCTGTGTGATCAGTTTTAGGCTGTGACTTCTCAGAAGTCAAAGACTATGTTTCTGGTTCTTTTATAAGCACACAGCCTACAACTACTTGTACATGTTTGATATATATTTATTTTATTTTATTTTTTCTTTTTTTGAGACCAGTCTTGGTAGAGTGCTATGATGTCACAGCTCACAGCAACCTCCAACTCCTGGGCTTAGGTGATTCTCTTGCCTCAGCCTCCCAAGTAAATGGGACCACAGGCACCTGACACAACACCCAACTATTTTTTTGTTGCAGTTTGGCCAGGGCTGGGTTTGAACCCATCACCCTGGGTATACAGGGCTGGCCGGTGCCCTGCCCACTGAGCCACAGGCACTGCCCTCTTCTATCTCTTTTAAGCTACAGGATCCCCCTCCATTTGTTTTTTTCTTCATTGCAATTTCGGTTAAAGGAATATAGTCATTGGTCTTATAGTTTCTCACAGTCTGGATTTTGCTGATCGCATCTCTAAGTTGTCATTTAACACTGCAGTCCCCAGTCCGGGCCGAGGACTGGTACCAGTCTGGGGCCTGTTAGGAACCAGGCTGCACCGCAGGAGGTGAGCAGTGACAGAGAGAGCAAGTGAGCAACGCTTCTGTATTGACAGCTGTTCCCCATTGCTGGCATCACTACCTGAGTTCTGCCTCCCGTCAGATCAGCAGCAGTATTAGATTCTCACAGAAGTGTGAACCCTACTGTAAACTCTACAAGTGAGGGATCTAGGTTGCATGTTCCTTGTAAGAATCTAATTCCTGATGATCTGAGGGGGAGCTGAGGTAGTGATGCTAACATTGAGGAGTGGCTGCAAATACAGATTATCAGATCATCATTTGCAGAGAGGTTTGACTGTACAGAGACTGTAATAAATCAATTGCTTACAGATTCATATCAAAACCCTGTCAGTGGCTCGGCACCTATATATATAGCTCAAGCAGCTAAGGCGCCAGCCACATATACCAGAGTTGACGTGTTTGAATCCAGCCCGGGCCTGCCAAACAACAATGACAACTACAACCAAAATAAATAAATAAATAAATAACCGGGCGTTGTGGCAGATGCCTGTAGTCCCAGCTACTTGGGAGGCTGAGGCAAGAGAATTGCTTAAGCCCAGGAGTGCCATGGCACTCTACCCAGGGCAAGCTTGAGACTGTCACAAAACAAAACAAAACCCTGTCAGTGAGTGGGAAGGGACAATTAAACTGCATCTGGTGGCAGGCTTTGCACTGCAAGGGAATACCTTACCTCCTATTGATTCCACATTATGGTAAGATGTATAATTATTTCATTATTTATTACAATGTAGTAATAATAAAAATAAATTATGCAATAAATGTAATGCACTTGAATCATCCCCAAACCATCTCCCTGCACAGCCCCATCGTTCGTGGAAAAATTGTGTTCCATGAAAATGGTCCTTGGCGCCAAAATGATTGGGCACCATTGATTTAACAAATTCCTCTGTTTCTTGTATTTCCTGCAAATTGGTAGTTAGCCCTTCAGGTTTGTTCAGCTATGGGATTGGTTTTTTAAGCAAAAATATTTCATAGGTGGTGATGTGTACTTCTATTAGGAAACATAAAATGACTTTCTCTTTTTGTGATGTTAGCAGATGATATGCTAATATTCCTCAATGGTGATAATCTAATTATATGATTCCCTTGCCTCACAATAGCTTGAATATATCTATAAAGTGAAATGTCCTGTTATCAACTATTTGGAGGCCCCAAAGTACAGTTCTTTTTTTTAATTTTAATTTTTTTCTTGAGATAGAGTCTCACTCTGTCATCCAGGATGGAGTATCATAGCTCACTGTAACCTTGACCACATGGGCTCAAGCAATCCTCCCACCTCAGCCTGCCATCATACCCACTATTGTTTCATAGAGATGAAGTCTTGCTATATTGTCCAGGTTAGTTTCAAACTCTTGACCTCAAACAATCCTCCCACCTTGGTCTTCCAAAGTGCTAGGATCTACAAATCCTTCCAGGTAATTGTAAAAAAAAAAAACAAAAAGGACGGTGCCTGTGGCTCAAAGGGGTAGGGCGCCGGCCCCATATGCCGGAGGTGGCAAGTCCAAACCCAGCCCTGGCCAAAAACTGCAAAAAAAAGACAAAGGTGCTAGGATCACAGGCATGAGCAGCCACCATTCTTGGCATCAAACAGCAGTTCTCATAGGAAAGGCATGATAAATGGTTGATTTCCCCCTTTATTTAACAATTTTCAAAATAATGAGTTGGTGAAAAAATGGCTAATAGCCAGACTGATACACTATTTTATCTATTTTTCTTTTATTATAGCCCTCCTACTAGGACGGTTAGTGTGATCAGTTTTAGGCTGTGACTTCTAGAAAGCCCCCTACTAGGAGGGCTATAATAAAAGAAAAAATAAATAACCCAGAAAGTATTAGTGAAGATGTGGAGAAACTAGAGTCCTTGTGCTCTGTTAGTGGGAATGTAAAATTGTGCAGCTTCTGTGGAAAATAGTCTGGCAGTTCTTCAACAAGTTAAACGCACAATTACCACATGACCTAGCAATTCCACTCCTAGGTGTACACCTCAAAGAATTAAAAACAGGTGCTCAGGGTCGGATACTCTAGGAGGCTGAGGTGGGAGGATCCCTTGAGCTCAGGAGTTCACAACCAGCCTGAACAGGAGAGCCCATCTCTACTGAAAATACAAAAATTAGCCAGGCATTATGGCAGACACCTATAGTCTCAGCTACTTGGGAGGCTGAGGCAGGAGGATTCCTTGAGCCCAGGAGTTTTAGGTTGATGTGAGTTAGTTTTAGGTTGATGTCATGTTAGCCATGACACTCTAGTGTGGGGCATCAGAGTGAGACTCTGTCTCAAAAAATAAAAATAAAATAAATGAAATGAAATGGAATAAAATGAAACAAAATAAAATAAAATACAAGTGCTTCGACAAAACCTTGCACATAAATGTTCATAGTAGCAATATTCACAAAAAGCAAAAGATGGAAACAACCGAGTGTCCTTCAACTAATGAATGGGTGAATTTTGTTTTATTGTATTTATTTATTTATTTATTTTTGCAGTTTTTGGCCAGGGCTGGGTTTGAATCCACCACCTCTGGTATATCGGACCAGCACCCTACTCCTTGAGCCATAGGTGCTGCCCTGAATAAATAAAATACGTAGGTTCAAACAGTGGAACATCATTGAATCATAAAGAGGAATGTACTGATACATGGTACGAAATGAATGAATCATCAAAACATTACGCTAAGTGAAGAAGCCAGACACAAAAGGCCACATATTGTATGATTATATTTATACAAAATGTCCAAAATAAGGAAATCCAGATAGACCAAAAGTAGAGATGTGGGCTATGAAGAGGAGCAATAGGATGTGACTACTAAATGAATTCAAGGTTTCTTTTTGGAGTAATAAAATGTTTTAAAATTAGATGATGGTAATAATTGCACAAAAGAATATATACTAAAATCCACTGATTTGTACCTTTTCAAGGGGTAAATATTAATAGTATATGAATAAGATATTAGAAAATATTATAAATAACCTTATGCCAATATATTTGAGAACTTAGATTAAATGGGTACATTCTTTGAATTACCAACCAAAACTAACAGTAGTCTCAAGACGATATAGTTAACCTGAATCATAGACAATTATTATTATTATTGTTATTTTTGAGACAGAGTCTTACTATGTCGCCCTTGGTAGAATGCTGTGGTGTCACAGCTCACAGCAACCTCAAACTCTTGGGCTTAAGTGATTCTCTTACCTCAGTTTCCCAAGTAGCTGGGACTATAGGCACCCACCTCAACACCTGGTTATTTGGGGGTTGTAGTTGTCATTGTTGTTCGAACCCAGGCTGGATTTGAACCCTCCAGCTTTGGTGTATGTAGCTGGCGCCCTAGCTGCTGAGCTACAGGTGCCGAGCCCATAGACAATTATTATATAATTTAATTAGTTTTATTTAATAAACATCAGACTAAAAAATTGAATTTATAGTTCAGAACATTCTCACAATGAAACTCAAGGCCCATATTGCTTCATTGATGAATTCTACCAAATAGTTAAGGAAGAAATAATGCCAATTTTTTAGAAACCCTTCCAGAAGTTGAAAATGAGGAAATACTTCCCACATCCTTCTATTATGGCAATATATTCTGATACCAAACCCAGCCAGACACATATATGAAAAGAAAAGAAAATCTCATGCCAATATTCTTCATGAATATAAATGCAAAAATTTACTTTTGCAAATTAATCTATAATATTCTGTGACCAAGTGGGGTTTATCTTGGGATGCAGTGTTGGTTTGACATTCAAAAATCAATCACAATATCAACAGATCAAAAAAGGAAAAGATATCTTGACAATTTGGGGAGAGTATTATTTTTTCATAGATCTATGTTGGCAAAATCCTTTAAACTTAATTTGGAAGCACTAATATGCTTCCTTTTCCATTTCTGTAGATTACTTTCTAAGTCAGAAAAAAAAAATCTTCCAAATGTTTTACACTTGATCTTAGCCAAAGGCCAAGAAGTGATGTCTATATGTTTTAGATACGGTTTGCTATTTGAAATGTTTATTCTTTTATCCTTTATCATTTCATTAAAGAGACAAAATACGTTTGACAATAGTTGATTTATTTCTGAAAAATTATGTAAAGCTCCAAATTTAGGCAAATGAACCATACACTTGGAAAAAATTATTTAAGAAATTTTGTTTAAAAAAAGAAATTTTGTGATATATTTTTCTAAAAAGCAAATAATCCCTTATCTAATTATAATACCTTATTAGTTCATGCATTTTAAATTTCATTTGCTTTTAAGTAGGAAGAATCCACTTTTGGCACCTCAAAGAGTTACTTCCTGGCCAGGAGCAGTATCTCCTGGCCAGGTGCAGTGGCTCATGGAGCACTCTGGGAGGCGGAGGCTGGTGGATCACTGGAACTCAGAAGTTCAAGACCAGCCTGAGCAAGAGTGTGCCATCTCTACTAAAAATAGCCGGGCATTGTGATGGGCGCCTGTAGTCCCAGCTACTTGGAAGGCTGAGGCAAGAGAATTGCTTGAGCCCAAGTTGGAGTTTGAGATTGCTGTGAACTGTCATGCAACACTACCAAAAAGAATTATCTCCTATCTTCCCATTTCTCATCATTATTATGTTTATGAATCTAAATTCCTATCTTTTTGAATATCATATTTTTCACCATTCAACCAATGTCTACTTTAATTCCATATTTATAACCTATAACTTAGAAGTATCTTGGTGTTTTCTAGGTAATGTGCTAAAAAGAGCTATCACTGAATTGCTCAGAGGCAGATATTTAACTTTTTGTTAAATTTCCCTGTTCTTTTCCTTTTAAGAAGTTAGATAAGAATATATACCCAAAGAAGTACCTGGTAAATCTAACTTGTTATCATTCATATATATATATATCTTAAATATTTTCTGATAACAACCAAAACTACTACTTTTCCTTCTTACTATTCTGTGTAAACATTTAATTTTTGTTAGCAAATTAGGTTAAAAGGATCTTACAAGGGTACATGTGAAACTTACTAAATGTAGAATATATATGTCTTAACACAATAACTAAGAAAATGCCATAAAGGCATTAACCATTAACCAGTTTGATGAAAATACTTCAAATAGTATATAAAACCAGCACATTGTACCCCATGACTGCACCTATGATTTAATAAAATAAATAAATAAAAATTAGGTTAAAAGTGGACTGGGACACAGCAGGAGCTAATTTAAATTGTTCAATTTAACTAGTCCCTAGCAATTCTACATAAATACATAATTTTTTAAAAAAGGAATTCAGGCTGGGTGCAGTGGCTCAGACTTCTAATCACAGCACTTTAGGAGGCCAAAGTGGGAGAAAGCTTGAGGCCAGGAGTTTAAGATGAATCTGGGCAACACAGCAAGACCCCATCTCTACATAAAAAAATTTAAAAACTAGCTAGGTATGGTGGCCCACACTTGTAATCCCAACTACTCAAGAGGCTGAGGAGGGAGGATTGCTGCAGCCTAGGAATTCAAGGCTGCAGTAAGCTGTGATTGTACCACTGTATTCCAATCTGGACAAGAGAGTGAGACCCTCTCTCTCTCTCAAAAAAAAAAAAAAAGTTCAAAGCTTTGTTTACAATTCAATTTTTGAAATGTTCACTTGTCTATACCCTTGAATCTTATGATAAGAGGTAAGCAAAACTTGGCTGTGTGGTTTATCAGTCATTATTAACAGAAGTATGTAAGTATAATAAGAGTGGTTATTATCATAGACTTTGTCATTAAGGAGCAATGAGTTCAAATGGTAGCTCTGTCACTGAGTAGCTCTGTGATCTTGGATAAGTCATTTAAAGTGAGTAAGCCTTAGTTTCCTCAGCCATAAAAAAAAAAAAATCTGCCTCATGGCATTACTGTGAGGAGTAAATGAAATAAGGTAAATATGTAAGGTATCCATCCCATTGTTATTCTTGCTATTTTTCCTGAGGGTGGAGACGGTGACTCTTATTTATCTTTCTCTTCCTTGATACCTAAGTGGTGCCTGTTCACACTTTTTAATTGACTGGAATTTCAAATGGATTTAGCCATCATCAGATTTCACTGAGAACTGGTAGAATATGAGACCAATTTAATCTGACTGTGCCAGAGTAGCCTATGTTTTGTTATACTGGAGTTCAGCCAGTATTCATGACTCTGTGGGATTCCCTATAATATAACATGAAGAAATGGGCAATGTTCTTTAAAATCCTGCCTGTGAGTTAAGAAACTGCAGTCAATTAGCTAATGTGATTCATCCAATCAAGGTTTAAAAAAGTATAATTTACTAACAGAAGTATGAGTGGCACCCCATAGTCATGGATAGGAATTATAATGTAAATTAATTGTTGAGTTCCTAATAACTCCAGAGGCCAGGCTATTTCTACCCAGAGTAAGAAAATGTTGTTGCTCAAGAGCACTTACTCAGTCTAAGTGGGTGAAAACAGAAGGAACATTTATCTCCTGCACACTGAGCCACAGGAGAGACACTAGGAAAACAGAGGCATCTCTTGTCCAACTCTTGAGAGTTAATCAGACAGGTACAGAGGTTGAGAAGCCTAAAATGCACCATGAACAAAACTTGAGTCTATATATGCTGCATGTAGTGCAGCAAACAGTTTTCTTAGGTGGGGGGAATTGGCTCTACTATGAAGAGGGAGAAAAGAGCTGACCAAAGAAAAAACAAGGAGTTGTCCTAGCCCTCTCCTTTTGTGAGTCTCTGTGCTCCAAAATGAATTTGGCCAGAGACTGCTATTAGAAAATACGAGTCAGACTGTGTGGTCAGAGGCTGAGAGTATCAGAAAGAGGAAAGCAATATTCTAAAATATAATTACTGGCCCAGCACAGTGGCTCATGCCTGTAATCCTAGCAGTCTGGGAGGCTGAGGTGAGTGGATTGCTTGAGCTCAGGAGTTTGAGACTAGTTTGAGCAAGAGCAAGAGCCCATCTCTACTAAAAATAGAAAAACTAGGCAGGCATTGTGGCTGGCACCTGTAGTCCTAGTACTCGGGAGGCTGGGGTAAGAGGATCGCTTGAATCCAAGAGTTTGAGATTGCTGTAAGCTATGATGCCATGGTACCCTACCCAGGGTGGCCGAGTCTCATTCTTTGAGTCTCACTCAAAAAAAAAAAAAAAAAGAAAAGAAAAGAAAAGAAAAAGATAGAAAGAAAGAAAGGTAGGATTACTGACCTATAAGGAATCATGTCAATAAGTGTGTGGCTTGTTTCTGTGGCCATGCTTATCCTGTTTGCAAGTGCAGTGAAGCCAAGAATCTGTAGAGGGTTAAAAAAAAAAAGGCATATGATTATCTAAATATTATGCATTGTTTCTAGGAACAGAAGTGCTCTGTCTCAAAACAAACAAAATAAAACTTCTACATAGAAAAAGATGGAAATTCCTGAATACTGAGTATAGATTTGTCTTATGTTTGTCAGAAAGAAGAAAGGAGTGAATAATTGACTAAAAAAGTATTAATAGTAGTTGACTTTGGATGGTGCAACTAAGAGGTATTTCTTTTTCTTCCTTTCCCCTTTATTATTTATTTCTTTATTTTTGAGACTGAGTCTCAAGCTGTTGCCCTGGGTAGAGTGCCATGGAGTCATAGCTCCCTGCAACCTCCAACTCAGAGCTCAAGCAATCCTCTTGCCTCAGTTTTTTTCTTTTCTTTCTTTTTTTTTTTTAGTAGAGACAGGGTCTCGCTTTTCGCTCAGGCTGGTCTTGAACTTGTGAGCTCAAGCCATCCACCTGCCTTGGCCTCCCGAAGTGCTAGGATTATAGGCAAGAGCCACCACACCAATCTCCTTTTCCCTTTTTAAAAAAATTTCTTCATATTTTTCAAAATTTCTAGAATGATACTGAATTGCTTTTGTAAGGAAAAAAACCTGTATTTTTGAAAATTTATGAGAAAGAGGCAGTAAATAAAAATACTTAAAAATAAGCATGTTTTGAGGGAATTAATCATCTATTGTATGGCACAGTGATGGTTAATAAAGTATTATAAACTTAAAAATTGCTAATGGAGTAGATCTTAAATGTTCTCACAACAAAAAATAAGTATATGAGGTGATGGATATGTTCGTTAGCTTGATTTAACCATTTCTCAATGTCTACACATATCAAAATATCATATTGTACGCTGTAAATGTATATAATTTTGTCAACTATACCCTCATTTGCAAATGTTTAAGGAAAATAAAAATAAGGAAACTAAGCATGTTTTACAAATATAAGCATATATGTATCTAAAACTGAATGTGTTCAGCTTTGGCATAGTCAACATGTTTTTTAAAAATTCTTATATTATCTAACCATGAATTCCAGCCATCAAAAACACCTACCAGAAATAATTCCATGGGAAACTCGATGGGATATTGATTGAAAGAAATTCTGATACATTTGTTGATTCTCAGAGCAACAACAGCAGTTAGAAATAACAGAATGCTAGTGGAGTTAGCTTTTGGAAGGGCTAGACAATAATTCACTATGTTCTGAAAGAAAAATTATAGAGGCTTAGAAAGAGATACCATAATTGCATAAATCTCGAAAATGACACTTATTCTAGATTAGTTTAGAAAGAAGCCCCTAGGTAGAGTTGCTAGAAGGTTTTTTTTGAGCATTTCTTAACAGTGAGGGTGGGGACATATTTTAAGTTGAAAAAGAAATTAAAAGAGGCAGTAATGTTCAATTAGGATAGGATACATTTTATTTGTTTTAGTGTAACAGAAAGGACATAGGTGATCTGTTCATAACATATAGCTGCAGGACAAATTTTAATGTAAATCATGTAAGTTTAAAAGGCTGAGCTGAAGTTGTTAATGCAACTGAAAGCATAGTCTAACTGGCATTTACAATTAATCAAGACCTAGATCTAGGAGAGAGGAAACTATTCCTAGGACTCTAGCAGGAGTCTCTCTGCTGGGGCCTGCTTCTCTTTGGAGGCAAGGGGAGGGACATTTGTAACCCTAGGTGAAGGTTGAAATTACTCACGTAGAAGAAGGCGATGGGACCAGCGTGAAAACTAATCATAACCCCAAAGATGAAAGTCAGCTGGGACAATATGACGTGCAGTGCCGCAGCGGCCAGATAAGCACTGATTGCAGCCTCCGGAAGGTATGTGGTAACTAAGCCCAAACCCATCACGCCCATTGACAGCTGCAGGGGTTTGGATGGAAAAGAAAAACAGAGTGAAGCAGAATGTCTTCAAACTAGCAATGACACCAATGGCCCTATCCAGGGGCTCCAAGGCCCTTTCTCAGAAGGGCTTCCAATAAAAAAAGTTAAGTTAGGCCCCTTGTGTAACTCTTGTGTCTCTCCTTCCCTAATGAACAGAACTTGATGAGATAAGGTGGATCCTTGTGTGTTGACCAGAAGCTCCCAACAAGCACTAGCTCACATCTTTCTTCCTTTCTTCATGAACTTTGTTAGCTAGGTAAATTAAATTCAAGAATCTACTGCCCTCTAGGTTGCTTTGGGGAAACAGCGACAAGGTGATCAAAAAAGCCTTTGCCTTATTAAAGAGCCCTTCATGAGAAGCTTTGATAGTCCTTTTTAGGAGAGGTTTAACAACCCTATTAGTACATAGTACAACTATATATGAGGAATGCAGCATATCACAAAGGAAAAGAGAAGTCCAAAAAATAGATCCAGCTCAAATTCAAATTTCTTGGCCTTTGACTCATTGAGAATGATAGCACTGAATTTATGTGTTCAAGATTACGTATGTAGTGAATACATAAATAAAGAAGGTATTCTATATGCCCAATACATATATAAGATATAAATATGTTATATAATATATAAGAAAATTTTATATACACACAAAGGATCTAAAAGGATAGACACTGAACTGTTACCAGAAGCTACCTTTGGAGAATGGGCTTAGAAGTTGGGGATAACACTTTGTACAGTTTTTTACTGTTTGAGCTGATCAACTTTTATTTATTTATTTATTTATTTTGGACAGGAAAAAAAATTTTTAAATTATGAACTCAGTCCATTTGCTGTATTTCAAAGGTGCAGTACTTTTCTCCATTTATTAGTGAAAGAAGTTAGAAATCAACTTCCAGGCTCGGTGCCTATAGCTCAAGCAGCTAAGGCACCAGCCATATACACCAGAGCTGATGGGTTTGAATCCAGCCAGGGCCTGCCAAACAACAATGACAGCTGCAACCAAAACATAGCCAGGCATTGTGGTGGGCACCTGTAGTCCCAGCTACTTGGGAGGCGGAGGCAAGAGAATTGCTTGAGCCTAGGAGTTGGAGGTTGCTGTGAGCTGTGACATCACAGCTCTCTACCCAGGGCAACAGGCTCTGTCTCAAAAAAAAAAAAAGAAGAAATCAACTTCTAAAAAATCAGCAAATGGCAAACAAATTTCCTTAAAAGTCATAGTCACATATATAGTGCATCCTAGAAAAGAGGAGGGGCAAGACAGGTTCCATCCGCCTTCATGACTTTCATCAAATACTGGATCTACTCAGGGGTGGAGAGAAAAGGCAACTTTCAAAAAGGAGTATGTTGGCTTATGCCTGTAGCTCAGTGCTTAGGGTGCTGGCCACATGTACCAGGGCCAGTGGGTTCGAACCTCGCCCAGGACTGCTAAACAACAATGGCAACAACAACAACAACAACAAAATAGCCGGGCATTGTGGCAGGCACCTGTAGTCCCAGCTACTTGGGAGGCTGAGGCAAGAGAATCGCTTGAGCCCAAGAGTTTGAGTTTACTGTGAGCTGTGATGCCACGGCACTCTACTGAGGGCGACATACTGAAACTCTTTCTCAAAAAAACCAAAAAGGGGGTGGTCCCTGTGGTTCAAGGAGTAGGGTACCGGCCCCATACCTGAGGTGATAGGTTTGAACCGGGCCCCAGCAAAAAAAAAACAAAAAAATGGATAAAAACCAAAAAGGCATATGGTATTAAATGAGGCATTCATTTACTATATTCCTTCCTAAGAGCACCATGGGGAACATGTTTTCTAAACTAGATCTAAAAAGTGGAATGTGGAATCAATCCATCCTCTTCCCCTTAAGGGTTGTCCAATTTTTAAATAATAAAAAAAAAAAAAAAAAAAAAAAAAAGAAAGCACTAAAAAACAAACCACACAGGCGGTGCCTATGGCCCAGTGGGTAGGGTGCCAGCCCCATATACTGAGGGTGGCGAGTTCAAACCCAGCCCCCGGCCACACTGCAACAAAAAAATAGCCAGATGTTGTGTTGGGCACTTGTAGTCCCAGCTACTCAGGAAGCTGAAGCAAGAGAATCGCCTAACCCCAAGAACTGGAGGTTGCTGTGAGCTTTGACACTACAGCACTCTATCAAGGGCGATAAAGTGAAACTCTGTCTCTACAAAAAAAAAAAACAACTACACGTATACCAAAAACAGAAGGGGGGATAAAAAAGGACACTAAGATGTCCCAGATTACTCTCCAGAGTGGAACTAGGGAGCAGCTTCAACAATTCAAATCAGTCTATTACAGAGTCAGCACAAGCATACCTTGTTTAAAAAAAAAAAAACAAAACAACTTTTTTTTGAAACAACAAAACAAAAACTAGTACTGATCACTTTTCTGATAATACACAATTACTCCAAATTAACTAGTATTGGGAGGGGAAAGAGAGGGCCATACCTAGGGGCCTTGTCTGACACGAGTTCATGT